>OX401407.1:43332217-43615264 GCA_947846245.1 Cerastoderma edule | reverse complement strand
TATATTCACTGCAATAAAGATCTCACAAAGCTTGATTTTATCAATTTGTATTCAGTTCATTTTTTAATGTAGCAGTAGAGACAACATACAAAGCTTATTAAAGGATCGTCGTCTTTAAAAAGGTAACTTACGACGTCAATGCACTTGTAGTCCATCACATAAAAGAGCCACTACGTATTACTACCTCCTTCAAATGTTCATAGATCTTGGAATTATAAATAACTTTAGAATCTTGTCATTTTGAAAAATGAAATAGAAATTACAAAATGGGGATACCTGAGTAGGCCTATGTATATTATAACAATCCATGTAGATCCTGACCAGCCTCTGTAGAAGCTGCTTAAAAGAAGCCTCTGATCGCGGAATCTAATGTATGTATGGACCCCTTAAACTTAAATATAGTGAAGCCTTGTTATCCGGACCCCGATTATCCGGATGTCTCGCAATCCGAACGAAATTGTAAGGGAACGGAATTATTTGACTAGTTTGTTGCAGACGGCTTTTGAAAAAATTGTGGGTAAAGGAGAAATTGCTCGTGACGAGCAATTTCTCCTTTTCCCTCAATGTTTTCTGCCATATCAGACGATTATTTTTAATTTCATCACGTTTTGAAATGTCGTCTGCAAACTCTTTCGATTTGGGACGGTCGACAGTTTGGCGTTTGCTAAAGGGTTATAAGTATACACGTGCATACAGACTTTTTATGTCTTAATGTGTATAAGAACATGCTCTGCTTCATTAGTCCGGATGATTCGGTCATCCGGACATTTTGTTGGGAACGGACGTGTTCGGATTAACGAGACATCACTGTACATGGAACCGTGGTAGCCATTGGGATAAATGAAGGAATACGTTGACATATCACCATAACGTAGTTTAGGGATGATGTCTTCCAAAGTAATTTTGTATAGAGAAAGATTTATTGAGACATACAGTTTATCTACATATTTGACATTCATAACATTGCAATTTTAAGAAAATGCAAAGACCTTAATATGTTACAACTTTCCGTTAAATATTCATTGTCGTTTATTTTCATTTATATACCTAAGTACCATTTCACTAAATAACTTACGGAAAAGATTTGCTTAAGTCATAACTGATAAACATGGATAGTACCCAATGGAAGTAGGCCTACATGTATAACATTGAAATGTGACACATCATTGGAAGTGTCTCGGAGAGACTATTCCAAATATGTGTTACTTTGGAATATTGCTTAACCTTATGTTGAAAAAAGCGGGGATGCTGTTTTGAACTTACGCAATTTTTTAGCATAAAGTGTTAAGGAAAACGGTACATATGATTCACTGTTGTTTGTCCTTTGAAACTAGAGACCTAATAGCTTAGTTATAGCAGAGACATAGATAACAAATAGTTATCTATGTCTCTGGTTATAGAAGTATTTGTTTGGAGACCGGTCCCAATAAACAATTATGAAAGAAGTGTGCTAATAGAAGTATTTGTTTGGAGACCGGTCCCAATAAACAATTATGAAAGAAGTGTGCTAAGTTTGCGCTAAAGCTTTGAAATAGGTTAAGTTTCTATGTATCTCGTAACCTCTGTAATCATGTAAGCACAATGAGTAAAGCATGTCGTCCCGTTGAGGTGTGGGTGGGGGGTCTTGGCTAATGGTAATAGATGGCGTATATTTGGAGATTTTGGGCAATGTATATTTCAAACTTTGTGATTAAATTTTTATAATGAAATACATATGAAGACAAGCCAGAGATCGTATAGTGTATTTCATTCGTTCTTCCGTGTTTACAAGAGAGTCCCTAGCGTAACATTCATGCCGAGCGGCATAGCTGCCCCGGTCCGAGCGGTCGTCGTGGTCGTGCGCTCTCTCAACTCTCAACTTTGACCCTCGTGGTGGAGTCTGGTCGGAGTGAAATACTCTGAAATGAAATGATTACGAAGACACACCGTAGATCGTATAATGTGTTTTACTCGTTCTTCGGTGTACAGCTGCCCCCGGTCCAGGCGGTCATCGTACGCTCTCTCTGCTCCCCAGTCCCGACTCTCCCGACAGTCGTCCAATCACCTTGCTATATATAGTGAACAAACAGGAGATGGCATGGCATTGTAGACAAGCCCTTGATAACCAGGTGTAACGAACCGAGCAAATGAACCTCTTCAAAGACACAAACACGTCCGATCAGTGAAAAACACTGTCGTTCACTGGGCGGTTGTGTTGTCTATATATACCAGAATGTTCCCTCAAACAATGCATTAGGTTCCTAATTTGAATAAACTTTCAGCGAACGTTACATAACTCCCACTTCCGAGAAGACTCGTCCTGAGTCATGGCCCTTGGGAGACACGTGGGGAAGGCAACTCCGATAGAAGGAGTGGTCTTAATTCCACCGCTGCCACCAATGTAACGGACCGAGCAATTGAACCTCTTCAAAGACACAAACACATCCGATCAGTGAAAAACACTGCCGTTCACTGAGCGGTTGTGTTGTCTATATAGGACTATATACCAGCATGTTCCCTCAAACAATGCATTAGGTTCCTAATTTGCATAAACGTTCAACGAACGTTACATAGGTATTTAGCTATACAACAATATCCCTTGGCTAAATGGGTTGCCCAAGATTACGTCGGTGAATGGAAGCATACCCTTTCACAACAATTCGATGCATTTTTTAAATTGATGTTACGCACGTGCGTATCGCTGGCTACATCCCTGCCTAATGGGGCCATAACAATGAAGACAAAATAAGACAGTTTCAAGGATTTAGATTTCAATGCTTATAAAGTGAATATCTTCTACTGATAAATTGACATAAGAGATCTAAAATTTAGTTAGAAAAAACCTATAAATTAGTAATACATGTCTCACTCGGGACCTAGCAATATCAAATAGATTGGCGGAGGTATTGCACATTTAAACGCATGTTGCAGACAGATTTAACTGTTTCAACGGTTTTCCATAATCATTGATCTAAATGTTAATGTCCACTATGAGAAAGGCGATAACTTTTAGATACCATCATCACCTGGGTACCGTTTTACTAAACGATTAAAGGAAAATATTTGCGTAAGTCATAACTGATACACATGGATAGTATCTTCAATGAAAGTACAATATTGCAATGTAACACGTCATTGGAAGCGTCTCGGAGAGACGATTCCTATGATGTGTTGCTTTGCAATATTGCTTCGCCTAATATTGAAATAAAAGGACTTGTTGTTTTAGACATACGCAAATCTAAGCGTAAACTATTTAGTAAAACGGTACCCTGGGTCCCAATAACATTTGACTGTCTGTGTAAGCGAATACTTTAATTCCACCATGCAAGATTGTCTAAATGCTTTTTTAAAATGAAACAACAGGGGTTCAGTAGATTTAGAATCAAGTGATAAATGTACCCTATTATCTAAAGAAAATTAGAGTTTAAATCACCATTTTAAAGCGCGTTTCTCACCGAGATAGTCAAATTAGGACAAACTTTTATTTACGAGTTCTGACAAATGCTCTACTTAAATGTTTGATAGTGACTGTTGTCAGCAAAACTTTTAGACAATGTATCAAGCCCAAAGTTGTACCAATATTCAAATAATGAATAAGCTATCTTCCAATTGCTGTGTAAGGAAAGAACGATAAATCTGCATGAGAGATTGCTATCATACGAAATGGTTATTTCCCTTACATTAAGAAAGCAAACAAATCGAGTTGGCATTTTAGTATGACAGTGACCTCCCTTCAATGTTGTTTGGTTTCACAGGTAAATAAGTCAACAGAATCTAGAACATGGGAAGAAACAATCGACCGTGAAGTCTGAAGTCGTAGGCGGAATATAAACAAACCAAAACTTGGGTATTTAGAAATGGTAACATTTTGAAATAGCTTTAATTTGCAGATTCCGCCCAGCTCTGACGCATGGTCACATGGAGACTAAACCCGTTTCCTCACAATTATTCGGGTGTATTCTAACTGTCATTCCATTGTTGTGTGTCAATGGACATTAATGGACTGTGTGATGAACCGATACAATACCTTTTTGTTGGCTTTTAAACACAGGTAAGATTGTTGTATATAGAAATAACATAATATTGGTTGCAGTAGACAACTTTTCTAGTGTCAAACAACTAACCAATAGTAGAATACAGCCATGAATGGGGGTTAACTCGGCCTTGGGCTTGTTCGGACTGGGTAAGCTTGACCGGGTTGACTTGGTCTGCTAAATAGGTAAAATAGTCAAGTCATGTCAAAATTATTTTATTCGCTAAAAACAGTTGTAGTACTAAGCCTAATATATTACTTGTTTGAATTTGGCAGTGTGTTCATTTTAAAAGCTTGCATTAATCAAGGTACATAATGAATTGCGCCTAATATAATTATTTATTGCCAAACCAATTACCATCTGAGCAACTCACCATTTGATAAACGTGGCTATTAAATTAACAAACTGCAATACTAACTAGACTCCTATATAGTCCAGATAACTAGTCTTGAAGGCTATTGCTAATTTGACTGACGCCTTCGAAGCGAAGCAAGATAAATGTCCAAATGACGAAAAAAGCTTCGTTCACGGATCATTATTGAGACTAGACTCCTATAGTGCTTATAAAGCGGCTGAGTTGACCTGGCCTAGTTACCCCACTGCCAAATAAACCCACAAACCAAGTTGGAAACAGGCGGAGTCAACCCAACACATGAAGCCCTACAGATTCGTTTAGTGAAGTAAATATTATATAGCAAACAGCAATCTCTTTGGTGCATGGAAGCAACTCTTTGCTTATGTTATAGCGTTAGTCCAAGACAATCAATATCTGGACAAGAAAAAAAGATTCCATTGTTACATAGCACAATAATATTGTTTGTTGAGATGTTTAATTTCATCTAATCAAAATATTTATGTTGGGGGGAGAGGGTAATGCTGTTCCCATGCAACAAGTTCATTGCAGACAGCATTAAAAACACAATCAAAGAAGTGGTCTGTAATTGACCCAATTAAGGCATTTAACCTGTACCCGTAGTACATGTATTTCTAAAACTACTAGATCTACTACATTATGACTTCTAAATACTAAACAGATCTTCTATTGAGTGTATTCACTAGAACTGTCTTTTCAAGGCAATTCTAATAAGAACATTCATCATTGATAGGGTAGGGATTAAAGAATGAATAAAGAAATTAGCACCGGGAACTCTTTCAAAGTAACAGATTATTGATGGAAAGGGTATAGACCTGAAGGCATTAAAGTTGTTTGTAGTTATAGGGTTGTGCCAGTGCCATAGAAAACTGTTGGTGCAAAAGTAGAATTTTCCTCTTTTGAGAAATTGCTCAACTTTTTATCATATTTTTATGGAGAAACTGTCATCAAAATGTCACATTCCCGTTGAAGACTATTAAGGATTTGTTTCTTGCAAAAGCAATGGGATTGTCTAATTCAATTGCATACATGTCTCTCCTATTTCCTTAGATGAAACAAAGTTCTAAGATTTAGCTGCAACTTTTTTCTGCCTTTGCCAACAATGTATGTTGAGCACATTTTCGCTTGATTATAATTAAAGATAATGCCATGATGTTGCATTTGGATTCATCATTATGATTTTGAAAGACTTTACGACTGTGTTTTCAGATGGGGTCTAAATAATGGGCATATTTTTCAGTCTTATCTATTCAGTATTTTGTAAGCTTCTATTGTTTTATCACATTGTCCACTAGTCTTACCTTGTTTTATACTTATTAATTGTGTTGATGTTGGAAAAGATTATTAGTTAGAACCCCATTGAGGATTATAAGGAGAAATAAAATGTAAAGCTTAGGAAATGCTCTTTACATCTTTGTTCATTTGGGGCAATGTGTATAATTGAAAAACCAGGAGTGGTGAAATCAATTGTCCGTATTGCCCGCCATGTTTAATTGCTTTCACTGAATCACTGACACATTCACTTGTACTGAAATTTACTATAAAACCATTATACAGGCAAGTTTAGTAAAAGATTTGCCATTTACAGACAAGAAATAAAAACAAGATTTCGCCACCCCAAAAAACTTTAGCGAGTTTGGCAAGAGAAATACTTTTTAGCTAAGTTATTGTTGTTTGATTTGACCAATTCCTCAATATGGATTTTATGATTCTAAAAATAAAACCATCAACAGTACTGCCAATTGAAAACAATCTTTACAATTGTTTGTAAAATAACATTGCTAGTAACTTTGGTTAAAAGCCATTTACATAATGGACAAAGTGCTTAATGCAAAAGACTTTCTATTAGTTTCATAATGAAATATTTTGCTGCAGGTTTGTCACAACTGGCAATTGGATACTGTGTCTTCGGAAAAGGTTTAAGTTCTCTTATTCCCCTCTATGAGAATTTGCAAAAGCAACAGTTCATGACAAAGAATAAAGAAAATAATGCATTTGGGTAAAAACTTCCATGACAAAAATTTAATTAGCTCACAAGAGTAATTAATCGATTTTTCCACATTGATTTCTAAAGTCTTCTGCGGCAAGTGTTGCAAAATGAGGTTATATAGACAATGCAGTAAGGGATTAAACAGACGTCTTAATGACCCAATTAGTGAGTTGAAAGAAGGAAACAAAAACTTAAATAATGACTTCAAAGGTTTTATACAACATGGTTGACTTGTGTTAAGGACATGCGGTCCTCATGCATAGAACACAAGTATCTTGAACACTAGTATAAAAAATACATTGTATTAACTTATTTCAGGTATTTTGTCTTTGCGACCCGTTGAGCCCAAACACAAGGTTAATAGCTACACATTTACTGAATTGTATATGTTTAATTTACTACTAAGTCAACATAAGTATTATGTTATATATTAGTTGTTTGGACTGGACTATTTCAGCAGTTCATGTATTTCAATTATATTGCAGCAGTCAGCCCACCTATTCATGCTCCTGTTACCTCACAACCACAGGTCAAGGGGGAATAATGGTCAACCCTCCCCCCTTCAACTCTAAAAGACCCACTTTCAAACTTTTTGAAAATCATATAAAGCCATGTAAACATCATCCATACATATAAAAACAAACAAAATTAACCAACTTTCTCAAATGACCACATATTATGACTCTATAGTTCGCCCTTTACCTGTACTCACAACCAATACTGTCCGATATTCTTTCCCAACCGATTACACAGCCCTTCTCACTTGACCATTTTTGATCAATGGTGAGAATAAAAAGAATCATGTTTCATTGACGGGGACCAGAGACCGGTCACCCCGGGTTCGATCCCCGATGGCGCCCAATTATTTCACCATAGTGTCCTTGGTCAAGACACATACACAAGACTATAATACTCAAATGTGAGTGCTGTACATTAACAGGAAGAAGAAGTATGTAAAAAATGTTGGCCAGGTTGGGTGTCTAACCAATGACCTTTGATACTATTAAAAGTCTGTCACCTAAATTATCGAGCCTAACCCTTAGGATAGTTAAACTGAACAGGAGTACATTTGCTTCTTTATGAAAGCCAGTTTCATCAGCATGTTATGATGTATGAGATTTGAAACATCAAGATTGTAACAAAAAAGTAAGGTCTATTTTAGTTTTTGCCTCCCAATTAGTGTAACTGTTTTCTTAGCATTTTGATATGCTTTTATGTTTGTAACAACTAACAGAACTTCAATTAGTATTTTCCACATTTAAAATGGAGAAAATTGATCGCTTAACCCTTTACCAGATGCCTAATGTTCGACTGTCCCAAATTAGAAGAGTTTGCAGACAACATTTCAAAATGTGATGAAATTGGAAAATAATCCCCTGCTAGGGTAGAAAACATTGTGGGAAATTTCCCGCAATATATTCTGGGGTCATCTGCAACAAAGTGGTAAAATGTCGTCATTGTTTGATAAGAGATTAAATGCCATTGTGATTTGTTAAAGAATGCAATTGCTGTCCTTAAGTTGGACTTTTCACAAAATTTATTTTGAGTTAGGTAACTTCTTTACTCTGGAAGTCTACCCATTGTAGAAACTGCTGTGCAATTTCTCATTTTGTCACATTGGTTTTCACCAAATGGTATAAAAATAATTTTTTTCTTTTGTTATTCCTTTTTTTTTGGTTTTCTGGACTTTCTTCGAATTTGGACCATTTCACTGATTTCTGAAATAGGGAATAGATTAAAGAAGACTCATGCTTTGGGTATTTGGATTGTCTACGGTTCAATGTTTTGCCAAATCACAATAGTTTTCCTAAATTGAAAATACTGCTAGACCCAATTGAAATTAACCCTTTTCAAAACGCCAAATTTCCTACTGTCTCAAATTGAAAGATTTTGCAGACGACATTTCAAATGTGATGAAATTGGAAAACAATCTTCTGACAGGACAGAAAACATATTGGAAAAAGGAGAAAATTCTCGTTACGAGCAATTTCTCCTTTTCCCACAATGTTTTCTAAAATCGTCTGCAACAAAGTGGTCAAATGTTGTTATTGTTTGGTAATGGGTTAAACAAGAATTCAATGATTTGAAATTTGTAAGGTAGAGATCACTTTTGGAAAAAATAGAAATTTTTGGTTTGAGCAATTATTTTTTAATTTTCTCAAAATGATTTTTATATTCTTCTGAAGCACTCATAGGTTGTAATGTTAATTGGGTGAAGGGTTAAATGTGTTATTTTATAAGGTAAGATTACATCTCACTTTATCCCTTACCAAACTAAATGCATGCTTTCTTTTATTTTTAAAAGAACTTATCTCTCAGCTATTAAGTGAGTTTAATTGTCAGAGCTGAATAAGAAAAAAAAATCCTCAATCATAACCTCATGCCAACACATTGCATTTTATTTATAGTCGGAAATCTCATAATGAGCACTCATCCTTTTAGTCACAACAGTCTCTAAACCAAGATTATTAATATAGAAACCAATGTTTTGTTCTTGCTATATTTTGTTGCCTTCGGTTGTTTCCTTTTGGACCATCCACAACTTCCATATCATGGTAAGTTTAACCCAATACCAAACAATAACAACATTAGACCACATTGTTGCAGACGACTCTGTCAATCATTATGGAAAGAGCAATTACTCCTTTTCCCACAAAGTTTTCTGCCCTATCAGAAGATTATTTTCAGTAGCATCACATTTTGAAATGTTGTCTGCAAACTCTTTCAATTTGGGAAAGTCAAAAGTTTGCCGTTTGGTAAAGAGTTAAAATGCAATGTGTAGGTTTTACAAGTGAAATTTTGCAGGACTACAACTGAAATTTTGTAAGGCATTTCATGTACAATATTGAGAATATGTCAAGAAACAGTTCAAATGACTAATAAAGATTTTGGCCATGAAGAAATGGATTCATTTTGTGTGCTAGATTTTAAACGTTTGTTTGACTCATTTCATCATACAAACTTTGGGATTGGTTAAAACTAATTATAATTATTGATTAAGTTAACTATAACAAAAGAAGTTGCAAATAAAAGCAAAATTGATATCAACTTGTGGAAAATATGTTAATCTAAAGCTATACTATTTGGTTATTTAATGTTGCCAACATTGTAAGGAAATTACGGTTTATGTATGACGAAAACAATCAATTTTTTCATTTTTTTGTTGATTTATGTCATTTTTCTATTAATAGGAAAAACTAATGGTTTGTCTACTTGATATTGAAATATATTGTAAAACCCTTTCTCAATATGTCACTTAACTGCAATTGCTGCAAAATATTTAAGAAATCACTGTGACAAGATAAATTGTTTCTTATACGCAATTTATCGTTTTGTTGTATTGTTGTAATTTGCCTAATATCACAAATAAAATGTTTTTTTTTTTTATTAATTTGTATTATTTGCTCTTGCTATCATTGACATTCATTTCAGTCAAGCTTCACCCCTGGCTGTCGATTTGGATCTGTAGAATTAATGCCCATATGGGATATTTGGTTAAGAAAGTATTGCATTATGCAATATGCACTATCATGGTCATGAACCTATAGTCACCTACTTAACTACATGTTTTCTGGTTTTCATCTCTTTCTCCTGTAACTTAATCCAATTCATACTACTGAAAAGAATGTCATATTTTGAATTGTTTAGTTATTTTCCTTTTTTCAAAATCTAATGATATGCATCTTTCACATTCAAATCTGGCCAAAATCTAGTATATACTACGCTGTCGTAAAACATATATCTATACCTCATGTGAATGTCTATGAAGCAATTGGTTTTCATTTGACCCAGATTTATAGGCATATCTATCTGGAATAGTATAGAACGATCACCCTATTCCCTCATAATTGTATTGTGTGTCGTGACCAAATTCAAAATGACATCATGCTTATGCAAACAGGTTAGATCACAGGCCAGCCGCCAAGTAAATTGGCGGCTTGCCTGTGATCTAACCTGTTTGCTACTCTGAGTTTCTTTCCTCATCAAAACTAAGCAGATATTTAAGGTTTTGGAAAACAGATAACACCAAATATTTTTAGAAAATGACCAAGCTTTCTAAGGGTTCAGAGAGTTTTCGTTGTGATTTTTGGTAGATATCATTGTTATAAAGGATAAGTTGTTCATTAGAAGTAATTTTAGTGTTTGCCATTATGGTTTCTACAGACTTCTTAGCAGTTACTGCAAAGTGACATACATGAATTCTTGATAAGGGGTCAAATAAATATGCTCACTGTCACAGATGGATTTGAAATCTGATGACAAATGTGATAAGGAAAAATTAATAATTTATTTTCAAATAATTAAAAAAGTACTTTATTGATATTGTTCTCTCAGGTCTACTATTAATACATATATAGTACACAGGAGATAATATGTTTACTTTTGTTTTAGATTGTGTTTTCAGTGATGAATTAAAGTGTTATGTTGTCAGAAATCATTTATAAACATTCCTGTATGGTTATTAGAATTGTACCAAAATGTTATGTAGTTTGTTGTAAGTAGACATGTTATGTTGTCTGCAATGACTAAAACTAAAAGTCTTTGTTGCTTGTTATGAATAACAACAGTTACTGTTATTATTATACATGCAATTTTACCAGCATTGATTGAAAGAGTTGTGTTGTCAGTTATGAGCTTTGTTGCCAGAATTTAATGAGTGTTATGTTGTCAGGTATGTCAGTAAATACTTCATGAAAGTAAGAAGTTAACATGTTGTGTTATCAATTATGATAAGATATGTTGTGTAGTCAGTAATACATAAACATATACATGTAATGTTAACAGTTATAAATAGTCATGCATTTAAAGGAATATATAGTTATCCTCGGGTCAGAACATTCTAATATAATATACATGTAGTATAATTCATTACAGTACTGACCCCAGGATAAATTTAACCCTTTCCCAAACAGTTATGACATTTGACCACTTGGTTGCAGACGACTTTAGAAAACATTGTGAGAAAAGGAGAAATAGCTCGTAGCGAGCAATTTTTCCTTTTCCCACAATTTTTTCTGCCCTATCAGAAGATTATTTTCTAATTTCATCACATTTTGAAATGTCGTCTGCAAACTCTTTCAATTCGGGACAGTCGAAAATTTGTAGTTTTGAAAAGTGATAGACCCCTTTTATTGTATTGTAAGTAATGAGTATATATATAAGCGTGTTGTGTTGTCAGCAATGATAAAAGCATAATATTGTCAGATTTTAGTAAATGTTGTTGCCAGCAGTAAGTAAATATGTTGAAATGTTGTCAGAAATGAATAAATGAGCTATCAATAATGAATAGATATGTTTTGTTGTCATCATGAGTAATCATGCTATGTTGTCAGAAAAGAGTAAATATATTATTTTGTCAATTTGGGTAAATATCTTATGTTTCAGTAATGAGTAAATATATTATGTTGTTGGTTTGGGGTAAATATGTTTATGTTAATGAGTAAAAATTTTATACATGTATTGCCAGTGATAAGCAAAATGACATTTTATTTGATATAAATTTTTTATTTTCAGATAAGTCCCTGAAGCCAATGTTGTCACAGAAATTTCCATGACCAGACAAAGCTACCACCTAGCATGGCTGATGATGATCAACCTGCGGGTACTTTTATCCCCATAATGGGAGATAATCTAGTTTCTGGCACAACTGCTCTGTTTGCGGAGAATCATCTTTTTCAGAGTGATATGGACTTTCAACAGACTGGTAGATTTGACCCAGAAACTCTGCAAGAAGAAAGCAAATTTAGCCGTATAGCTGAGGAAGATTCACGAAGCCCAATATCCTCATCATCATGCTCCTCATCATCGCAGGAGGAGAAGGCAACATGCCTCAGATATCCTCCATGTGTTGTGTGTAGTGGAAAGGCCTCTGGGCTGCATTATGGATGTTATACATGCGAGGCGTGTAAGAATTTCTTTCGGCGGTATTTAATGAGAAATGAGCTTTTCCACTGTAAAAAGGGAGGGAGTTGTGAAATCATCAACAAGACGCGTGGGAATTGTTCTGGTTGTCGCTTAAAAAAGTGCCTTGCGATGGGAATGTCTAAAGAGAAATCAAAGATAGGCCGTTACACTCATGCACAAAGAACGGAAACAATAAATGAAGTGAAGAAACTTGAAGGGAAATATGAAACTGATTCTTCTTGGTCACAAACCACAAGTGAAATAAACACAGTTATCAAAACTGAGTTTGAGGAAATACTACTTAGTTCCGACATGACCATGAAACAGAATGGTATTTCCAAAGAGCCAGAAATGTCAATGTCACAATCAGATTTTGAGTTAGTTGAGTTGTTAACATCATCAATGAATGCCATTGAACACTTTGGAGAACTCGGTAAAACAGATGAAGGGATAAGAAAGATTATAGAAGACCATTACCAGAAATATCTTGCCAAAGTGAAAGTGTTTGGCCCTCTGAAAGCCATTCCAAAAGAGGAGTACTTTACGTTGCTGAAGATGTATAACATTGACCTTGGTGAGAGATGGGATCATTTTAAACGTGAAGCGAATAACTGCAGTCATATTGTCAAGAGGTACTGTGAATTTGCCTGTCAGATACCTGGCTTTAAAGACCTTAATGGCAGGGATCAGGAGTCCCTGCTGAAATTTGGCCATTGTGAGTTCTTCCTCATTCTAATGAATAAAGGCTACTTGGAGGAATTTCAAATATTTTTGGAAATGAATGGAGTTCCTTCACATATAGAAGAGGCAGCAGACAAAATATTTTCAAGAACGCTTGTGGAGTTACAGTGTGAACTCTCGTTGAAATGGCAGAGGTTAAACCTCTGTAAGGAGGAGATGGCGGTACTTATTGCCATGTCTCTGCTCAGTACAGACCGATGTGATCTCGAAAATACTGAACCCATAGAAAAGATACAGAGCATGCTTACGAATCTGTTATGTAAAGTCCTACATCACCTTCGTGGTAAAGAGTGGCATAAACGGTTCTCAAAGATTGTGGATTGCCTGACAGCCAGTAGGCTTGGTAGTGAACTGTACTTTAAGGAGTATCAAGAAATGAGTCAAAATCAAATGGTTACTGATGTTGCTCCAAATTTTCCAGCGTTATGCCCGGATACATGATGGCTAAATGTGGGTTTTATGCAAGACTATAGTTATTTCTTTAACCATTTAATGCTGGGTAATTTTCTAAAAATATGTTTTTGTGTCGGCTGCGTTCCATAACCTTAATTATCTGCTAAATTTGGTTTAGGAAAGATACTCAGAGTAGCAAACAGGTTAGATCACAGGCCAGCCACCAATGTACTTGGGGGCTGGCCTGAATCTAACCTGTTTGTATAAACATGAAGTCATTCCAGCATTATAAGGGTTGACATACCTTAAGGACTTTTTATCGTCTCGATTTGAACCCTGGATATGTCTATTATCCCATTTTATTGATTGCTCAGACATTATTGAAACTAATTATCGGATTAACAAAAGGGGTGATTTGGTAAAGCTTCAAATTAGTTTATGTACGAATATATCTATCCTTTTGTTACCATGTTCTCAAATACATGTACTGTTTTCTGCAGCTATGTTGAAATTTCTTATTTATAAGGCAAATATGGTTATGAAATGATCTATGCGAAATCCAATTTCTTCATTATAAGTTGCTCATTAAATTCATATTATCATTCAATGTTGCTGAAAGCACTATGTAAGCTCATAGTTAGAAAATTCTTCGTTTTAAGAATATTCTTTTTGTTATCTTTTTTATTTCCCCTCACAGGTGTTTTTTTTACATGTTAAGATTGAAAGAATAAGCAGTTGTAAAATCAATCGTCTTTTTTTGTATAATGAGAAGAAATTATGATCACTTATGAGGGTAGATCATGGTGATGAATTTTCAGCATTGCATTAAAAGATATTAAGCTGTCATTTAAAGGCATGTTAAAGTGAAGATCGAGTTATTATTATTCATCACTGTTAAAATCAAGTAATAGTTCCATCATCTTCACGATAAAATGTGCATGTGTTTCTTTGAGATCATGCCCAACTGTTATCAAATATATCAGTATAAATATTCCAGTTGTTATGGCTAAATTGAAAACTTGATTCTTTAATAGTACTAATCGGCAGATCAGTTATAACTAGGTTTTATAAATCATTTTTGTTTTATCATTAAGTGAAAGAGAATACTAAATGCATTAGAAGTTAACTCATTCCATCAAATGTGGAATTATTTTTACTACCTCTTATTTAAATCAAAGACCTAATAATTTTTGATAATGTTTATTAGGTCTTTGTTTAAAACCAATAGCGGAAAATAGTTATTATGTAAACTTTAAAAAAAACAACATGTTTCCAAATGAATATTTCGGTTTGGGTTTTAAAGAAAACATTGTGACAATAAGAGAATTTGCTTGTCTTAACCCTTTACCAAACACCAAAATTTTGACTGTCACAAATTGAAAGAGTTTGCAGAAGACATTTCAAAATGTGATGAAATTGAAAAACAATCTTCTGATATGGCAGAAAACATAATGGGAAAAGGATAAATTGCTTGTTAAGATGTTTTCCAGAGTCATCTGCAACAAACTGGACAAATGTTGTTTTTGTTTGGAAATTGGTTAAGCAATTCCCTTATGGTTTTTTCAAGTTAATTGCAAGAGGTGCTTAGAACATGACTAAATGTTTTATGTGTATAAAGCTATGAAACCAAGACTTCATTGAAATGATTATTATTGAAAAGAAACTAATGTGAGAAAGGTGAACACTTCTTGTTTGAGTAGTTTCTCTTCCCTCATTTACTCCAGAATTATTGTTAGGTAGGCCGTAGACATACATCTAATGATATCCAAGGATGATTAAGTACAGTGGTGTCTCGTTAATCCGAACACGTCCGTTCCCAACAAAATGTCTGGATGATCGAATCATCCGGACTTATGAAGCAGAGCATGTTCTTATACACATTAAGACATAAACAGTCTGTATGCACGTGTATACTTATAACCCTTTAGCAAACGCCAAATTGTCGACCATCCCAAATTGAAAGAGTTTGCAGACGACATTTGAAAATGTGACGAAATTGAAAAATTAATCTCCTGATATGGCAGAAACATTGTGGGAAAAGGAGAAATTGCTCATGACGAGCTGTCGTCTGCAACAAACTGGTCAAACAATTCCGTTCCGTTACAATTTTGTTCGGATTGCGAGACATCTGGATGATCGGGGTCCGGATAAATGAGGCTTCACTGTAAAAGGATTATCCCTCCCTAGGTTGAGAGTGTGTGACTGGTCATATTGACACAGGCAGCGGATGAATTTATAGAAAAAAAAGACATTTTAGGTAGAAAATATTCTGGCTGAAAGAGAACTTTCTTGTCATTGTTGCTTTTTTGTTGTTGTCTGCTCAGTTTTGATTTTGGTTTTTTATGCTGGCATGTCTAAGTGGTTAATTATTGATCAAGGGGCTAGGTTACTGAGACATTGTTGTTAAATAATCAATGACTGCCCAGGCATATAACTTGTGGGTAATTAACAATCTTTTCTAGTATAGAAAGGGTCTCTGGCAAAAAGTTGATGGTCAGGGAGCAACTGTTTATGCAAGCAATTTCTACCTTTTTTTAAGCAATACTTTTTATTCTTTCATCAGAGTAATGCATATCTTGTTATAAGATTCACTTTGTTATTTGAAATCTATTTTAATTTTACAATGATGAAGTCCTGGTTGGTAATGACTCTATTTGTTATAACAAAGGGTTGGTTTATTTGAACAATACACTATGAATGTCATATTACCCAGGTACAAGTCAATAATTGAGACAGCCATGTGTAGACTACACTAATCAATACAGTAATCACATACCTTGGTCAGAACCAGGGACTATTACACAAAGTAACGCATTGCCTTATATGTGCCTTTTGTGACTGCTCTACTTCTATAATGTCATCACAGTCAATTTTGACTATAACCCTTTATCAAACGCCAAATTGTTCAACTGTTCCAAATTGAAAGAGTTTGCAGACAACATTTAAAAATGTGATGAAATTGAAAAATAATCTTCTGATACGACAGAAAACATTGTGGGTAAAGGAGAAATTGCTCATTAAGATCAATTTCTCCTTTTCCAACAATGTTTTCTAGAGTCGGCTGCAACATACTGGTTAACTGTTGTTATTGTTTGGTTATGGGATAATGTGACCGATGGTCCAATTTAAAGGGAACAGGCAGACAATGTTCAAATTTGAAAGATTATTTTTTCTTCATGGTCTCGTGTTACAAAACTTTGTGACCGAAAAGTAAATGCTCATATTGGATTGTTTCTACTACTGAGGTGTGAAAATGATTTTTATACGAGTAAAAGGGTTAATGTTGCAGACGACTCTGGAAAACATTTAGGAAAAAGGAGAAATTTCTCATTAAAAGCAGTTTCTCTTTTTCCTACAATTCTGCCCAACCAGAAGATTATTTTTCAATTCCATCACATTTTTAAATGTCGTCTGCAAATGGGACAGGCGATTACTTGGTGTTTTTGGTAAAGGGTTAACTAAATATTCATGGGAATATGAGAAATTACACATGAAGTCAATATCATCTTATTCCAAATAAAATATATTTTGTCTACTCAGAGCTGTTTTTCAAATTGTATACCAATTTAATTGCCATTTTCATATTTTATATTGTGCGTCAGACGTCCAAGATAGAGGAAATTATTTCCATTTGTTATTACTTTATTTTATATATCAACACCAGTACTTATTTTTTTAATTTTTTTATGGGTTTTACATCACATCAACATTATTTCAGTTATGTAGCGATGCCCGACTCTTAATGATGGAGGAAGACCCCATACTCAACTGCCCATAAGGGCTGGTCAAGGCGGGTAGAACCATCGGCATTCCGTAAGTCAGTCGGGAGACTGCCTCTCATGAAAATCCATATCCCTCTCAGGATTTGAACCCACGCGGAGAGGGGCCTTGTGATTTCAAGTTCTGGGGCCCGTTTTACTAAACAGTTTACGCTTAAGATTTGCGTAAGTCTAAAACAACAAGTCCTTTTATTTCAATATTTGGCAAAGCAATATTGCAAAGTAACACATCATTGGAATCGTCTCTCCGAGACGCTTCCAATGACGTGTCACATTGCAATATTGTACTTTCATTGAAGATATTATCCATGTTAATTAATTATGACTAACGCAAACATTTTCCGTAAGATGTTTAGTAAAACGGGCCCCTGTACTCTAACCACTAGGCCACGGAGGCCCCACCAGTACTTATTAGAGTCATTTAAACAAGATGATTCTAAAGCGTACCTTCAATATTAGAATAACAATCCATGTTTCTGTCACGATTCTGTAAAGCAATGGATTCTTTTAGGCTTTGTATGTAGACTAATGTTACTGAAAGGTTGGCATCAATTATTTGATGGTGTTGAGGTAATTATTGTTAAAGGCAAGAGCTTGGATTTTTTTTATCAAGCCCCATTCTAAACTACACATAGTCTCACCAAAGACTTTAAAAGTGGGTGTAATATAGGAGTATACAATTGTGATTGTTCTAATTATTATAATGATCTTTTGGGGGCTTCTAAGCAGAAACCACTTGTTGTTTATGTACCAAAAAGGAAGATTTTTACATTAATGTTCAAGTCACTTTCATTCAATGTGACTATATCTTTTTTTACCTATTCTATCAAAAGAAATTATCTGATTGCTTTGATTTGTAAGTTACAACAGATAGCATTTTATCCAATTCTTTGATATCAAATTTTGAGGCTTGTACAAAACTTTGAGAACATGCAGGCTATTATTCAATGTTCCAAACTTGTAACCCTTTCTTCGTAGTATTTGCTGGAATTGCTTGTGACAAAAATTTAACAAGCCCAGGGCTCCTTTTGTCACATTGGTTTCTGCACAAGATAGATTAACCAACATATTTAGAATAAGGATTGAGATTCTAAATGGCAATAATTTGTAATGTTTTTATATTTGAAAATGTGACGTTTATATTCTCTACAAAAGATCCCAAAAATTTGTCTGTTGTTTGGTTGGCCGGATTTCTGCCAAACAGACCTAGCATAAAAACATGTTCTTGTGCATGAAGGTTTGTTAATGGTGTATCAGTATTTTGAATGTATATTTGCCTGTGAGAAAATCCTTAAACTACTGTCATATTTTTGAGGGATTGCCTTGAAATATGGAATATGCAAGGTTCAATTTCTTTTCTTAATGTCATGGCTCAAATGTGCATGCACACCAGAATTGTATGTTCTTGTACTTATTCATATTCAGCCAATCTTGTTTTAAATCACCTGTTCTGTGAAAGGAATATTGTCTGACATTTTGACCCATTACCAAACAATAAAGACATTTTGACCACTTTGTGGCAGACAACTCTGGAAAACATTGTGGGAAAAGGAGAAATTGCTTTTAACAAGCAATTTCATTGTGGGAAAAGGAGAATTTGCTTTTAACAAGCAATTTCTCCTTTTCCCGCAATGTTTTCTACATTATCACAAGATTGTTTTTCAATATCATCATATTTTGAAATGTTGTCTGCAAAGTCTTTCAATTTGAGACAGTCGAAAATTTGGCGTTTGGTAAAGGCTTAATACAGGACACGAGTCATTCAGAAAGCTCTGTAGTATGATCTTTTTTTAATTACTGGTGTACATATTAATCTAAGTTTTTCTGATACACCAGCATTCACTCTGCTTTTACTAAGGTTGCTTAGAATAACATTGACTGCATTGTGTAAAAACATTTCAAGGGTTTAAGTTGCAGTATGGGTAACTTAGGTGGGTAACTTAGGTGGGTAACTTAGGTTACAAATAAAAAGAGCCTGTTTCATGTTTCATAAACAGTAAAATTGTACAGAACATATTTACGCCTTTAATTACTTGCAACAAAACAACGACAGCAACGTAATTATACAAGTAGTTATATATTAAAAGAAATTATATTTTGTTGTTATTTTGACCCACTGTAAAGATAATTATATAAAAAATGTTGATCTATGTATCTTTGTCTATGATTTAAAATCATCAAAACAAATACATTATGACAGTGTTACTTGTGTATTTCTTCTTCAGACCTTTATTTTCGATATTATTACACAGTATTTTTTGCTTTGTCATTGTTTAACGAAAGTTTACTTTTTGGTTGTTTGCGATTTATATCTGCTCATTTTCTTTAGACTTCTCTTTCAATCCTTATTTATTATGATAAAACTCAGCTGAATGAAATTTTCAGAAAAGGTATGAAAGTACAAATGTGGTGGTTGTATTTCCTAGAATGAAATTAACATAAAAGAAAGATAACTCATGTTCTTTATCTAGTCAAATATTGTAGGTTTTTTTCCCTTTCATTTGCAAGTTTATGAACCCCACATAAATGATAAAACACACACAATGGTGACTAGTGGAACACTAAAGTAAGTCTATCACCATGATGAAAGACTTGCTAGTGAAACAGTATGATTTCGGTATAGGTCTTGCAATGTGTGAGTATGCAACTTTTCAGTTGACAAATCCCCACCCTGCAGTTAGTCATTTATTTTCCAACATTTAAAGCTATCTGAAGGAGTTCCAACATGCACTTGTTTGTCGGAGGTTTGTTTAATTTATGGATTTATATACATTGTAGGTCATCATAAATATTCATCTTTATACAATTTGTCAGCTACTCAAAAGGTTTGTTGCAAAGAGATGTTTACCTTTCTGTTAATTGTCACTTTATGTGATATATATTTCTATTATATCAAAACCATAGTTGCTCGAGGAGAAATTGAAGTCTTTTGCTGCAGGTGTGTGAAATCAGTGTAATCGTGTAAAGGGATGAATTTTTAATGCTTGAAGTTGGACATAAGTTTTATTGCCTGTTATTGCATGCATTTAATCCATTAACAAACGCCAAATTTTTGACTGTCCCAAATTGAAAGAGTTTGCAGACGACATTTCAAAATTTGATGAAATTGGAAAGTAATCTTCTAATAGGGTATATAACATTGTGGGAAAAGGAGAAATTCCTCCTTTTCCTACAATGTTTTTCAGAGTTGTATGCAACAAAGTGGTTAAGTGTTGTTATTGTTCAATAATGAGTTAAGCTGGTTCCATCACATAGTCCAATATGAGGAAATGAGTTGAGTGAAAAGGTTTTGCGTAAATGTGATACAGTGTATATATATATTGGAACTTGAAATGGCTCCGTTGTAATAATTGAAATGATGATGCTTCTACACGTTGGAGTAAAAGCATTCATAGTCTCTAACCTTAAATCATACATTGTAACAAGAAATAGACATGTTTTGTCGCAAATGTATAAAATGTTTTGTAACCAATGAAATGATATCATTTTGTTACTAAAGCAAGGAAAATGAGTGTAAAAATGAAATATATAGATTATAACAAATCAATTACGTACATTGTGTTAAACAATCAAAACCCATAATATTTTAACAATTAAGTGTTGTATTCCTAAGTACTAAGTAACATACTTTACAATTAATGTATCCATTGCAACTATATGTATTATAGCAGTTAAAATACAGTTATGGTGTTAACGTCTTTAAATGTTTTAATTATTGGTCATTAGCAAGAGAGTTTGATAGTTTATAACATATGTGTTATACAATTATGTATCGACACGTAAATCCTTTTTCTATTTAATTGTTTCGAATATGTTTATTAACTTTGTTTTAACCTTAATTACTTACTATAATTCCCCTTTACAGCTTCATCAGCAGATGGTTTAAGAAACAGCTGTAATAATAAGAGAAACTACTTTTACAAATTGTGTTCTTTATGCTATGGGCAGAAACCATTGTGACAAAAGAGAAATTGCCTATGACCGAAATCTTCTGTTGTCACAGCAATTTTTTTTTTAATTCTTCACTGTATTTTGTCAAATAATAATCATTGGTTTGTAAGGCAATTTCTTAGAATTTATAAAATGCTTGATTCTGCTTCCTTGTTACTAGCACTAGTACTGATTGTGGAATGAAAGGTCACAAAGTGGACCCTGCTCCTCACAGATCCAAAGTCAGTCATTTTGTGCAGAGGCTGTGGCTCTACCCCTGAACCTCTGTCTTTCACTGTAGACATATTAAAGACATGTGAATCGCATTGATTTTTTGTGACATAAAGCAGAGGTTTTTGGAAAGAACACTGCATGTTTTTCTCCTTTTTTGATAAAAATTTCAATAGTTGCCTAAAAATACAGAAATATCTTTGATTTGCCTTTTGGAACCACCTTTTGACAAATACTATATTACATCTTTACCAAATGAACAAATTGAACTTTTCCAAAATGAAAAAAATTGAAGTTGACAATTGAATTTGAAAACAGACAGCTTCCTACATGAACCATATATAGATGACCATCCCATATGAGTTTGTGAGCGTTGTGTCTCCATTAATTATGAGCCGTGGATACAGTACAGTATCACTAAAATATATTGTTGATGTGTTGTTAAAGCCTAACAAACAACCAGTCAATTACATATGTTGTCTACTGATAACTGATTCCCGCTGTCTTCTGGCTACCCTATGCTCCACAAGATAGACGTGAGACCGGTTCCCAGTCTATGTCTACTTGTGCTTATGGTATTATACAGTAATACCTAATAAACCATGCCCTTCAAATGGGAATGTGTTTCTGTCCATATTGAAAGCTGCCCCAGAAGATAGTAAGAGAATGAAAGACTTTACGACATTTGGTACAAGTAATTGTAAAAATGAACAAATTTCTTTGATATGAGCATTTTTTTTCCTTTTTGCATACATCAGGTGCGTTGAAATAAATCTATAATATAAACAAATGGAATGACCATTTGTCATGGTTATTCTTTGTTAGCTTAATGCAAGGTTTTTAATGTTTATTTGCAGCAAGTGTCTGGTAACTAGCATGGGATCCTGGCCCATGTGTTATACCCCCGCACTAGGGGTATACACATGGTCAAGGACCCCAGGCTAAATCATAGAAAGAAAAGGATTGACTGTGCAAATTGCCAGAGTATAGTTTTGATAGTTTCGAGGGTTCAATGCAAGACTGTTGTAAGTGCTTCATAAACATGAAGCACTTACAATAATAATCTTACACTGAACCCTCAGTTTGTTCAATGTTGTTCACAGTGTTGAATGCAATTCTCACTTACGGCTGCTGTTAAATGATGTCATCAAATGTATTTACTTTCTTTCCTTTGGTTTTGTTTACCAAACAATTTTGTTTATGTAAGGATATTTATTCGTCGCATGATGTTTGCTCAATGTGATATCATAATAGTAAAGCAGAAATGGACGTCATGTTGGTTAATGAAAGGTCAGCATAATAACCATGTTTCTGATAGAATAGTATGGTGTGATATTACAAAGACAGCCATTTTATCAGTTACAATTATGTAGCACAAAGAATAAGATATATTGGACATACATTTGATTTAAAAGCAAGCAATATTTCATAGACTTGCAGGGGCATTGCTTGCCTAAAATGAATGTGCAGGCACATCATTGTAGGGGATTCCAAGGAGCATGCTGCCCCGGTAACAAATGCATTTTGAAATCGCTCAGGTGCGTTCTGGCACAATTTGAGAGCACACAAATACGTTTAAGCAAGAAAAAGCGGTCTTATATGTTACGTTTTTTAGTTGTTTGCGTCCTGAAATAAAAGTGTAGGCACATGCCTAAAGGAAGCAATGCCGATGACTTGTCCATATATCTTATTCTATGGGTATCCATAAGAATTGTCTCAGAAATATAAGTAAGTCCACCTAAATTAAAAGATTAAACAGAAGTTCAAAGCTGTTCCATCAGATAATTTATAGTTCTCTATGTACATAGTTGTTGAATGATGCAGTTTTACATGTATATTGGTTGTTATTGAGTTATGGTACCCGATACTTCAAATCCAATTTTTATGACACATCTGTAGGAGAAGAGACAGGCTACTGTTATTAGACCTATCATTAATTGTGTAAGGGGGATGGGTTAACATGTTTGTGTTGATGTGAATGTTTCATAATTATAAATAAAATGTTCATTTGTTGTTTAAATTTCGTTTTTACTTACTTTAACTATAACCCTACCTAAAACCAGCAAATAATCACTGTGACATTACTGCATCAGTATACATGTCAGGATAGTATGGAGTATGTGACTTGTCTAGGTAGTATTGACTATGAGACATGTTAGGGAAGTATTGACTATGAGACATGTCAGTTGTACGGAGTATGTGACATGTCAGGGTAGTATGAGACATGTCCGGGTAGTTTGGAGTATGAGACACAACAGGGTAGTATGGAGAATGTGACACAACCTGGTAGTTTGATGTATGAGACATGTCAGGGTTTTATGGAGTATGTGACATGTCAGGGTAGTAGGGAGAACATGACATGGTAGTATGGAGTATGTGACATGTCAGGGTAGTAAGGACAACATGACATGACAGGGTTGTATGGAGTATGTGACATGACAGGGTATTATGGAGTATGTGACATGTCAGGGTAGTTTGGAGTATGTGACATGACAGGGTAGTATAGAGTATGAGACATGTCGGGGTAGTAAGGAGTATGAGACATGTCAGGGTAGTATGGAGAATGTGACATGCCAGGATAGTATGGAGTATGTGACATGTCAGGGTAGTAGGGAGAACATGACATGGTAGTATGGAGTATGTGACATGTCAGGGTAGTAAGGACAACATGACATGACAGGGTTGTATGGAGTATGTGACATGACAGGGTATTATGGAGTATGTGACATGTCAGGGTAGTTTGGAGTATGTGACACGACAGGGTAGTATAGAGTATGAGACATGTCAGGGTAGTAGGGAGAACATGACATGGTAGTATGGAGAATGTGACATGCCAGGATAGTATGGAGTATGAGACATGTCAGGGTAGTAAGGAGTATAAGACATGTCAGGGTAGTAAGGAAAACATGACATGTCAGGATAGTATGGAGTATGTGACATGTTAGGGTAGTTTGAGTTTTTAGACACGATGGGGTAGTATGGAGTATGAGACATTTAGGGTAGTAAGGAGTATAAGACATGTCAGGGTAGTAAGGAAAACATGACATGTCAGGATAGTATGGAGTATGTGACATGTTAGGGTAGTTTGAGTTTTTAGACATGACAGGGTAGTATGGAGTATGAGACATTTAGGGTAGTAAGGAGTATAAGACATGTCAGGGTAGTAAGGAAAACATGACATGTCAGGATAGTATGGAGTATGTGACATGTTAGGGTAGTTTGAGTTTTTAGACACGACAGGGTAGTATGGAGTATGAGACATTTAGGGTAGTATGTAGTAGGTGACATGTCATCAAAGTATTGAGTATGTGACATGCCAGGGTAATATGGAGTATGATACATGACAGGGTAGTATGGAGTATGTTACACCACAGGGTAGTATAGAGTATGAGACATGTCAGGGTAGTATGGACTATATGACATGTCAGGGTAGTATGGAGTATGAGACATGCCAGGGTAGTATGGAGTATGAGACTTTACAGGGTAGTATGGAGAATGAAACTTGTCATGGTAGTTTGGAGAATGAGACATGCCATGTAAGTATGGAGTATGAGACATGTCAGGGTAGTATGAGACTTGTCAGGATAGTATGGATTATGTGACAAGTCACCAAAGTATGGAGTATGAGACATGCAAGGGAAATATGGAGTATAAGACATGTCAAGGAAGTTACGAGAACATAACATGACAGGGTAGTATGGAGTATGAGACATGTCAGGGTAGTATGAAGTATGTGTCACGACAGGGAAGTATTGAGTATGTGTCACGACAGGGTAGTATGGAGTATGTGTCACAACAGGGAAGCATGGAGTATAAGACATGTCAGCATAGTATGGAGGATGTGACACCACAGGGTAGTATGGAGTATGAGACATGTCAGCGTAGTATGGAGTATGAGACATGCAAGGGAAGTATGGAGTATAAGACATGTCAAGGAAGTTACGAGAACATAACATGACAGGGTAGAATGGAGTATGAGACATGTCAGGGTAGTATGGAGTATGTGTCACGACAGGGAAGTATTGAGTATGTGTCACGCCAGGGTAGTATGGAGTATGTGTCACGACAGGGAAGCATGGAGTATAAGACATGTCAGCGTAGTATGGAGGATGTGACACCACAGGGTAGTATAGAGTATGAGACATGACAGGGTAGTATGTGACATGTCTAGGTAGTATTGAGTATGAGGCATGTCAGGAAAGAATTGACTATGAGACATATTCCGATATGGCCTTTTCACCTTGTGTACAGGAACATGGAGCCTCATGGTATCTTATAGAGTCCTGCATGGCCCAGTGGCGAAGTTTGCAGACTTCGAGCCCCAAGATATCCTCTTGTTTCATATGACCTTTGGCAAGATTTTTCAGAGCCCTAGCCTTCAACTGTCAATCCATGAAAGATGTAACATAATTTTTCTTTTAGAAAAAGTTGACATTGTGTTAAGCCCTGAATAAACAAACTAACAAACTAAAGGTAACTGTATAGTAATAACACACTTTTTCGGAAATGATTTTTCCCATTAGTTTTTTTTTTACAAAATATCAGTTTGGGTTACTGGTATATAGAATTCTATATTATGGTAAAATGGCCAAAGAAGTTCTCCAAGCCAAGTGCTAGAAAGCCCTCGGCCCGAAGTATGTTCCTCAAGCAAGTATCACCTATTAGCCTATTCCATCATTTACCATAACCTGTACATTTGAAAGGTGATTGTTCACAGAAAAGAAAATTCGGGAAAGTCAAAATGAAATGAGGTTGAAACAATACAGTTCTTGATAAACAATTGAAAGTAGCTAATGAAAGTATTCAGGAAGCGTCAATTTATATCATTCAGTATGCACATTTTATATGCGGTAGATCTCAAATTCAATGTACCACGATTAAAATAATTCTCTTTATACACACTCTAAAGAACTAAAACGATCTTCTGTTGCTTCGTTTGACTATTCTTCAAAGCGTAATATATAACAGTCTAGCAGTTGTGTAATATATAACAGTATAGCAGTTGTGTAATATATAACAGTATAGCAGTTGTGTAATATATAACAGTATAGCAGTTGTGTAATATATAACAGTATAGCAGTTGGGTAATTCTAAAGAAATTAATTTTTGATTTCTAAACTTCATCACATCTGGAAACAACAACCTTTAACCCTAAGAATGCTGGGTAATTTTTCTAAAAATAGATTTTTCTGTCGTCTGCTTTCCAAAACCTTAAATACCTGCTTAAGTTTGATAAATATAGATATTCAGAGTAGCGAACAGGTTAGATCGCAGGCCAGTCGCCAATTTACTTGGCGGCTGGCCTGGATCCAACGTGTTTGCATAAGCATAATGTAGGTTCAAGCACTATTAGGGATAACTCCTCTGCTTCTTGAGATTTAAAAAACCTTGATACCTTAATTCGGATGAAAGGCTGAGAAGTCTCTAGTTCCAGTTCCATGTCACAGGTGTTCAGCGTTGGCGATGAGTGATTTTCTTATTTTTTCAGGGTGGGGGTAGATGGGTTCAGGGGTAACATTGCCCACGCCAAACATGTCCATGTCTATTGGTCTACTTGTCATTGCTTCTATTGGCAAATACACGGCCCGGGATACATATTGCCTAAGAATCCAGTGATTGTATAACTTGCTTTTAAAATACTTTAACCCATTACCAATCAATGACGACATTTGACCAGTTTGTTGCAGGGAACTCTGGAAAACATTGCGGGAAAAGGAGAAATCACTCTTTATGAGCAATATCTCCTTTTCTCACAATGTTTTCTACCCTATCAGAAGATCATTTTTCAATTTCATCAAAATTTGAAATGTCGTCTGCAAACTCTTTCAATTTGGGAGTCAAACATTTGGCGTTTGGTAAAGGATTAAGTCTCTAGCATTCTCCACCCAGTCTGGTAATCCATTCCAGTTATTGACCAAACGGATACTTTCGGACATTTAGTCAGCAATTACTTTAAGTGATTTTTAAACTATGTCTTCCAATTCCATGGATACGTTCGGGTTACAAACACGCCACATTAGCGGAGAGGATTTTGAAGGGCCACCTCTAGTCTCTTCTGTAATGTATAGATGGCAGCGTCATGGCTCTTAGTCTACCTTCATATGGCTGGCCCTTTAGAGTTTAGCATAGTTGTTTTAACCTTCGTTGAACTGTATTACAATTTGTTATTTGAAATATATTAACAAACAAATTGTTGATAAGCATGAATGAATTGGAGGTAACTATACTTCAAGCACAAAATAACTTATATTAATTGAAGGAGTTTATTAGATAGGATCTCACAGCCATCGTGAATTTACTAATAACTTTTATTAACATAATAAAAGAACTCCATATATTTTTTCATTTTTTTTGTGTGTACTCATGTCCTGTGCCTTTAATTTCAGAACACATTCTTGTGAATATTGTCACAATACCAATTTGATACACTCACAGGGGCCTGAATCAATGTGTACCTTATATAGTATATATAGAGGGATTTGGGAGGCATTGATATTCAAGCCCCTGTGGATATACTCTGATGCTCAATTTTGTCTTAATCAAAAAATATTTTCACAATATAAACACCATTTTTTCCTATTACATGAATTCAGTTGCAAATGAACCTATACAACTATGCGTTAGAGACCCAAATCATTTTGCAAACGGTGTTATTTTACAAATGAGTCAGTCAGGATCTTCCCGGGTTGTCCCGTGTTATATTCGAATATTTCTTCGCTACATTTTGGACACAACAAAGGGAGATAACTGTCAAGAACTGGGCCATATCTAAGGAAAGTCGTTCTTCAGAGAAACTGTCATCAGACTTGACGAGCTTCGCGATCGTTCAAAGTCAGGAAATATGACATGTAAGTCGTTATTTACATTTGATTGGTTTTATTTTTTCACCAGATTGATCAGTTTTAAAAAGATGTAAAACAAAATACAAGTTGAAGATGAAAGTGTACAAAAAAAAAACAACAACAAAAAACAGACACAGCAACAAGTTGTTATGACACCGTATTTAACTGAAGAGAGTCAAACTAATTTGACGCAATTGAAAAATATTGAGACATTTTTGCATCTGGCAATATCTCCCGTCTCGTCAAACTTTCGAAGGATTCATTAATTGAGGACAAATGCGACAAAAATGTCACAGCGTTTGAAGACCCCTACTGCCATTGTTATTGAAAATTATCAAATTATTTTACTTACTGTAAAACTGTTGTGAATTAATCCTTTTTAATAAATCCATGCACTTATCATGTCTGTATTTTACATAATATGAAAATAGGCAAAGCCTAAACCGGGCGGAAGAGATTTTTTCCTTCAGTTAGTGAACATTGCGAATTCTGGACTTGTATTACCTATGTTCCATTTGTATTGTATCAGTAATAGGCAAGGGAGCAGTGTCCTGTCAGAAGGCACTCCAATTTGAAAGAAATGGCCATGGTCAAGATTCAAATCAGATATGTTTAATATATAACTTATGACACTAACTACTGTAATTTACCACTGTGGATATATATGAGTTGCTAACCATCATGAATGGTATATACATAGTCATTAGACAGAAGTATAGTTGATACCGAGCTTGGATATGCGTTTGATACTTCGGTTTGTATGAAATTCTTTCGAAAGTCATTGCACCACGATTTTTAAATTTCTAACCAAAGAGCAATGATATTCATATGGGTTAAATGGTCAGTGGCTAGGGAGGAATATTGGCAGGTTAAGGTGGAGAAATAACAGGAGCAGGGATTAATATCCATTGATACAACTGAAACACTCTGTTGAAGAAGGTGTTAAACAATAATCCAACAAAAGCATCTAAGACTTATTAACATTTATGAATGGTTCAAAGCATGGGTGAAAGTTAAAGAATTTCAAAAACCTGAAATCTGTAGTTCATTATCCCGAAAAGGCATGTTTGCTATAGCATTATATAGGGACAAAATGTCTCAAAAACCTGAAATTCAGGAATAATCCTGAACACTTTCACCCATGTGGTTGGATGCTATCAATGGATACTCCATAACCATATTTTAGCTGTGTGAGCCAGGTCATGATGAGGAAATAATAGGAGCAGGGATATGTCTATTGACACAACTGAAACATTCTGTTGAAAATGTTGTTAAACCATAATCAAACAGAGCATCTAAGACTAATTATCATGTATGTGTGGTTGGTGGTTCTTCCTAGATACTCGTATGTTTTAGCTGTCCTATCCATATCAGTAATGCAATGAGAACTAGAAGACACTGATCCAGCAATTCAAAACCACCAAACTATAGAATTTGAATTCCAAAATCTCTCCATGCAAAATGAGGATTCAAAGCAAGACTTCAGTAAGTACTTCAAATATGTGAAGCACTTACAGTATTGTCTTGCACTGAAACCTTGATATGTAGAATTTACTCTTCACCAAATTCAATTTTGTAAGTATATGTTTTTCTCTGAATCATTCTTATAACCTTTCACATCATATGATTTAATGATAAAATAGGGGAACAATTTGTATAATGAAGGAAATCCATCACTGTCAAATTTCTTTGAAATTATATACAGCACCAAAAGTCCTTCTATAATAAAATGAAATAAACAAAAGCTCATTCTATTGTTAAACAATTGACCAAATTTATTCAGGGTAATAAGATGTAAAAACAAACACTTTTCTTGATAGAATATGTACAGATCTATACAAAAACTTGTTCAAATGATTAGCCATAGTGTTATTCTTTATTTGGTTAAACCTACTCCAAAATGCAATGAATGATTTACATTATATAGTTGAATTAAAGAAAGTTATATAAGTTTGCATATTTACCACATTTAAACATAATCTTTGCTACAATGTTTTGTCAATAACCTGTTACTCCTTTTAACAATCTATTGATTATAATATTCTTTCCAAACTTTATGTTTTATCATTTTCAGTGTGTAATATCCATATTAATTTTGTGGAATAATTCAGCACAGAATTTTTTTAAATATTATAACTATTACATCTTCTATTGAAAGTAAACAGGCAGCATTTCATTATTTATCCATCAAACTTCATTCAAGCTTTATTTGTGACTATTACCAATGAAAGCAATAGCAAATCACAGGAAAATTGCATAATCTAACTATGAAATTTGATTAAAACTATGATGAGAAAAAGGATAACTGCTCATTTAGTCATTTGACTCAATTTATGATTTTGTCATAGTGTTTTCTAAAAGACTCCTGCATCATGTAGTGTTTCAAAAGGTAGAAAGAGTTTAACATAGCTTTAACAAAGAATAAGAAGCCAATGTGATGCAAGGAAATCTTTCAAAACAATATTTCTATTAATAACAATATCTTTTACACAATAACATTTAGAAATTATTATTGTTTATGCTTTATTTCTAGTAATGTCCAAATGATTTCATAATGTAAAGCCCTCATTGTTTGAAATAGAAAGTATTTGCAATCAAAAGAGTTTGTAATCAGAAACAAAGAGAGCATTTTGCAGAGAATAAAATCATTGTGACAAAAGGGAATACTTACTGTAAAAATAATTTAGTTACAATGGTGGCTTTACTCAAATTTGTTATGCCCCACTTGCTTCAAAATGTGTTTACATGAGTTAACAATTTACTGAACGCAAAATTTTTTAATTCCCAAATTGAAAGCGTTTGCAGGCAACATTTCAAAACGTTACAAATTGAAAAATAATCTTTTGATTGTGCAGAAAACATTGTGGGAAAAGGAAAAATTGCTTGTCACGAGCAATTTCTCCTTTTCCCATAATGTTTTCAAGAGTCGTCTTCAACAAAGTGGTTAAATGTCATTATTGTTTGGTAATGGCTTAACTGGTTTACTATTGAAACTAAGCAGATATTATTGTATTTTATTGAACAATAATTCACCCTTTTGCAGTAAAAATGTCCCTCAAAATCAGTTGCAAAATATGCAATAAATAACGGCAATATGTATCTCAGTTTTAATTTTAAATGCTACCTGCTGCCTTATATTGTACAAAATAATGAATAAAAACTCTTACTGTCCAATGATTTTACTTTTAACCCTAGTTTCTTAAACATTATGGGAAAAGTTTCTTTCATCTCACTAATTGAGACAGTTTTGCTACAACTATTTATCAGTATGGGAAATACATGTGCATATCTGTCAGTCTTGTTTGTGTTGTGCTACAAAACATAGATTTCACACATGTTTTAGATTTTAAAGTTTGGAGAAAAAAAAATGCAGGGAAAATGTTCAAACACTTCTTCATCTGTTTTCTTTTTGTCAAGGCTATCTTTCATGTCAGCACATTCACCTAAATTGCTGTGGAGTGTTTTTTGGCAAGAAACATTTCCTAGCCTTATACTGGTAGGTTATCCAGACATGTACCTTAATGCTTAATTCTGAGCCATGTACATTAATGGAAAAACAAAACTATTCCAGCCACTTGTTTGAAACTCATTAGTCATTATGCATGCTTTTAAATCATTGTTTATGAAGATTTCTCATCAAATTATGAATGGAAGGAAGATAAAGTAATCTAATTGGTAAATATTGCAGAGCAGTTTTTCTCTAGAAAACTATGCTAAGAGGATGTTTTGATATGTACACAAACTAAAAGTCATTTAATGTTTGACATAGTGTTGAAAACAGTATAAAACACCTGTATTTCAAGTAAACCCTTCTTTCTTAAGTAAAAAGCTCTTCAATTCAAAATTTCCTTATATGTCCGATCTCTAGTTGCTAGGTATTATTCATAACATATTTATTCATGAAAAAGATAAGTTGTACTTACATTTGCTTAAAAGAAAAAGAATATTTCTTTATGCAGCACCACAACATTCTTTTCTTTGGTTGCCGGTTCAGATTTGACCTTCACACAGTCTGAACTATGGCTGACTCTGGAAAGCAGACAAATGGAATTTACTTGAATAAGAGTCATTACTATGATTCACGGCTATGTCCCCATTAAAAGTCGGTGAAAAGACAGATGTTTTGGAAGTCACCATATGATAGGTATATTCAAATAGCAAAGAACGTGTAAATAAACAAAACAAGCACATCGTTAATCCAAAAACAAGAACCGAAGTTACTCAGCCTAAAAACGATCTCAATGTAAACAAACCTATCTTTCGTCTTTAAAATGTATGTTCATATTACGCTTAGTTAACACAGTTGGAAAGTGTACTATAGTAAATATATACTACACCGACACCAGATGCGTAACAAAATCAATATTCTTAGTAAGACAGTGATCGTAACGTGCACCTCATGATCTTGTTTGTAAACATAGAATGACGGTCCAGAGTCTCTTCGATTTATTATGTCGCTTTTAACAAAATAGACTGTAAAAATATGCGTTATTTATTCGAAAATGAAAGCGTACAAAAAGTTATCTTACCTCACGTCGTCGTTGTTGATGTGCGTTCAACAAGGCGATCATTTCATTCCATTTAAGATTTGAAGCGGTGATCAGAGGGGTGATGAATTGTAAAGAAACTGACTTGTCACGTGATACACAAAAACGGAAAGGTTCTTGGTGTAATCACCATGTCAACATGTGTAGAATCGACTGGTTTTAGGATGAGAGACGCCACCTTCACCAAATAAACGGAAAAGAATGAAATGCGGTCTAAATTTTACAAAATAATTTATTGTTTAAGGTTTTTAAAAAAATATTCGGAGGAAAATCCTTCTATTTTTTGTTTGTTAACTTTGATTTTTCCACGTCATTGCTACCAAAAAACTTTAATAAAAATAATTTTTTGGACAAGATGGCGCCATATGGAGTCAGAACGAGGCTGCAAAAGCATGGCCGAAAAAAAGTCCTTTAGGGTTCTGAGTCAATCGGAATCCTTTGTTTTGTAGGTACATTTTTTCGTTTCGTACGTGTAACATATAGGCGGTCTCCAGACCGTATTAACTTTGTAATAACTGTTAAATAAACACCACAGGGAGAAATATCATAATAGACCTTTATTAACACTATATATACACAAGGGAAACAACTTCAAAGAGAAATCAGTTCTGACGTTCCGTGCTTATTAGTCCGTAATTTTTTATACGATCGCTAGTCTGTCAATTCTCTATATGTCCCGCATAGCCAAATGATTACTGTGTCCAACGATACCTCTCTCAACAAGATTGGTCCAGTCAAACCGTAGAAATCTGCGATGACACACGATATTTTTTTCAAATTTGGCTCATTGGGAAAAGATCGTTGAGAACAGAACCAGCCGATGTTTCGGCACTAAATCACCTCAATGAACGTTATTTCAGCAATGATCCTTTACCAGCATACGAAAAAACAACTATTGGTAGGGATCCTAACTAAAAATTCTAACCTGCACACTATGTTCAACGTATATCCAACAAATATCCTTTACTACACTCCCATTTTGCTCATCTACTCCATTTTGTCAATTTATACAACAACCTTTGAATATTCATCATTCATTTGAACAAAGCGATATGATTGGTTTAGATTTAACATGTCGAAATACAGCATGGTTCCACGCTTTTTGAATGGTACTATGCGCCGTTTATACTTACTTGTTTAAAATTACATAAAGATGGAAACCAGCCTAACTAACCTTCAACCTTACACATTAAGCCAATCAGAGAGCTTGAAAGATATTATACCATAACAAGATGGAGTAGAGACTAGAGAGATGTGAAGATGGTGGAAGATAATTCTAAATACATGTTGTTTATTGTGTACAGTTTAGAATTTTTAGTTTGGATCCTTACCAATAGTTGTTTTTTAAGTGCCGGTAAAGTGTTATCATTGAAATCATGTTCATTGAGGTGATTTAGTGCCGAAACATCGGCTGGTTCTATTCTCAAGGATCTATTCCCAATGAACCAAATTCGAAAAAAATTATCGCGTGTCGTCGCAGATTTATCCTGATTGACTGGACCGATCTTCTTGAGAGAGGTATCGTTGGACGCAGAAATCATTTGGCTATGCGGGACATATAGAGAATTGACAGACTAGCCGTCGTATAAAGAATTACGGACTGATAAGCACAGAACGTCAGAACTGGTTTCTCTTCGAAGTTGTTTCCCTTGTGTATATATAGTGTTAATAAAGGTCTATTATGATCTTTCTCCCTGTGATAAACACCAGGTGACGATTTTTTGCTACCGATAGATTTTCTCCGCGCATGTACACTTGAATGTGAAAAACCTAATAAGAGTTTTTTTAATTGTTAAGCAGCAATTGGTGCTATTATTTGGTGGTATATAAGTTTATTTTACATATCTTGTCTTATCATTTGACTTTGAATGGCCATTTTGTGCTTTAAATCCAAAAGTCAGAATTTGAAAAGTCTGACACTAATTGGATCCTTAGACATTTCGATGTTAGATGGCCCCATCAGAAAATAAAAAGCAATCTTCACATCAAATTATTTTGAGTTCTAGAAGAAGTAATATCACAATCATGTTCACAGACTCATTAGTGATTCAACCTTCTTTACTTGTTGGAGAAAACCTCAAAAACAGGATCATGGATACGTTCATGAACCTGTCTTGATGTTCAGAAGATGTTCTTGAGTTTCAATTAAAGGGACTTTCTTACAAGTTGTGTTTTTGAGTAACAAACATTAAAATGGTGATATAAACTATCCTCCTCATTTAGCAATAGGCCATTTTTAGCTCGACATTTCGAAGAATAAGGAGAGCTGTACTACTCATCCGGGCGTCAGCATCGCTGTTGCTGTCGATATCACACCTTGGTTAAGTTTTGCGAGCAAGTTTGTATCTTGACGAACTACTGTATGGAATGGGTTGATACTTCACACATCTGTTCAGGGTTATAATCTAAGCTCCCTGACAAAGTTTCAAATCTCTTGTATTGAATAAAAGCATATTTTGTGGCCTCTTATTCTCAGAACAACTCAATTAAAGTTTTGTGTGCATGTAAGATTCTCAACAACTATTGTAAGGAATCATCGTGTGCATCCTCATATTTTTGAAATAAATAATATTTCACTTACCTATACCCCTCCCTGACATTGTTGAATAGTGGAGCATGCTGTCAGATGCTGAATACCTGTCACAGGCTGTTTTCATTTTAAAAAAAAGGAAAGTAAAAATGGAACAAGCTTCAACCCTTTTTAATGCTTTGTTGGCAAACTCTTACCTATTTTATCATTGGACATGATGGAAATTACATCAAAAAGGCCAAATATCATATAGAAATTATATGCCATACATGATTATGACAGTCTGGAATTGGTCCAAATGTTTTAAATGAGAGTTATTCATGTGTATACGGGTATATCCTATTTAACCTGAAGAACTAAACTTTACATTTGATTCAAAAGCATCAGACACAAACAGCGTATTTTTGCAATTTTAAACAGAAATATTTTAAAAGATCATAAATAACAAATATGTGATATATCAAAGTTCGAGATGATCAAGTACATACTTTTAGGATATTTGAGAAAGAAACTTAAAGTGATAGAGTTAAACAAGCATGACTGCTTTTTGGCTCATGTTTTGATTTTACCCTTTACCAAATTCCAAACTTTTTCCAAACTGAAAATCTCTTGAAAACGTTGCAGTAAGCACAAAAATCCAACGTCACACCAGCCTTTTGATTCCTTTATCCAGCAATTTTTAAGATGTTTGTTATAATGTTTGTTAACAAAAGTGCATCAAGTAATTGGTTAACCCATACCCGATATGGTACTTTGTCATGGTAGAATTAAACACAACAGGGGTCAAAAGAAGATGGGTTGAAGAAAAAACAGTCTTCTCTATGATTCAAGATGAAATATAATGTGATAAAAGGATATATAGCTATTTAGTATCATTGATCATTTAGTCACAGTGGATACATAAAGTGAGAAAGTGGTTAATCCATTTACAAATGATTACAACATTTTTATCAGTTCCTTGCAGACAACTCTGAAAAACTTTGTGGGAAAGGAAGAGATTGCTTGTAATGCTTTTTTTTAGGGATGGGAACGAATAGTGAAATCACTATTCGAATATTCGACTAGAACTATTCGAATATATTCGAATATTCGATTTTAGAATTCGTTTTGATGTCCGAATGTCCGAATACTAGTACACTAGTCCTCTGTTCAAACCTTTTGTGTATAGCCGATATCTGTATACATGTACGTGCATGCAATATCAAAGCAGTAATGACAAATCGGTGAGTTGACAAACAGGTTCATGGTCGTCTGTTTCACAGTTTCGGACGTCAAAACGGATGGATGCTTGCCATTCAAGTGATTCAGTAGGTTGGATGTTGTATTCTTGAATACAAAGTCCTGGTTACACAGGTTACAGGTCGCCTTCGACTTGTCGGCAGAACGAGTAAAGTAATTCCAGACACGTGATGGAGACATTGTGATGTTTATCGAATAGATGTAGAAATTAGAATGAAGACAAGTTTGACAAATTATTCTGAAGAAAAATATACTTTCTAACACATTATTTGATTGGTCTTCGTGCATATGCAATCATGATTACGATTGGTTATTGAAAGAGTAATTGTTTAATTTCACGACAAACAAGTTACGTGATTGGTTGACACTGACAATTGTCAATTAGCGTGATTGACTTGTTTTGGATAATAAGGAGCAAGTGCAGATCATTAAGGTGTTAGATTTAGCGGCTTAAAATCGACTATTTTCACACTTAGGAATTAATCGTTTTGCAAACTGCCAAAAGATGTGGTAATTTGTCACAGGTGTTTTACTGTGTGACATACGTTGTAAAAACATCGTAACTGCACCTGGGAGCTAGGCACGTTCTTCGATATTTGGGATCGGTTTAGAGGAAGAAAATGAAAATAAAACAACATTATTTTTGAATAAAATTTATGTCAACATACAGTAATATGGGTTTATTAAAATCGAATATTCGAATACTATTTTGCTATTCGAATATTCGACCCGCTATTCGAATATTCGAATATTCGTTCCCATCCCTACTTTTTTTATAGCTTTCCAATTCATCACACTTTGAAATATCCTTTGGAAACTGTTTCAATTTGGATCAATCAAAAAGATGGCATTTGGTAAAGGGTTATTACATCAAAAATATATTTTGCCTTTATACAAGCGTTCAAAATTTGACCAAAAGGTAAAGGGTGAGAAGTGAACTGTTTTACCTTTAGAATTATTTTGCATGACTGATTGAATGGGTTAAAATCCAGACTGTTGAAGTTATCCACCCTTAACACAGACTGTTGATTCTAGTATTATTTAACCCATTTGAAGGGTCCTGCATGGCTAAAGTGGTTAAAGTGAAGGACATAGAACTCAGGGCTCTGGGTTTGAGTCCAACCGACACCTCTGGTTTTGTGGGAGTGACCTTTGGCAAATCTCTTCAGAGCCCTAGCCTAGTAGAGGTGAATCCAGAAAAGGAGTTATATAACTGAAAAATTGTTGATACCATGTGATACATCATACAAACACCTATCCTTTCTATTTGCCGATCACAAATGTCACGATACCTTAGGTATGGACGATATTTTAAATGATGGTGACAAATGAGAAGATCCTTTTGTCAGAACTTCTTCAATGGTTAAGTAGAACTAGTCTAGGACAGTTGAAGTCATGGAAAGCTATGAAATAAATAAAATTTTGTCAACACCGGTTTAAACCATTATTTAAACAAATTATTTCTGCTGCAAAAGAAGGTGCCAAAGTCTCTAATGAGGTAGGGTAAGCCAATTAGAATCCTATTTGGTAGCAGGCTCATCTTCCACTCCACAATTTCTTTCCCTTTTTCCCTATTGAAAAAAACATGATTGTTCAGTTCTGAATAGATGACAATGCTTTATGGAAAAGTTTGATAGTGAAGAAAAAAGTCAGAATCTAGGACAAGAATTAAATAGTACAGCTTATTTACATTCATTGACACAATGTTGCTATAGGCTTCATGGTCAGTTTGGGTTCACAGTGTATAATGTATGACTAGGTTGATTGATAATTCTATTGTGAGTATTTTTTTGTTTGTTTTATCAATTACTTATTCCATTTTCTTTTTCAAATCACTCTCTTCCAAAATTAAAAATGTGGCACAAGAAGAGATAGCTCAGAATCAGAATTTACTGACAGCTGTCAGATTTACCTAGTATGGAAATTATAATTATAGTCTTATTCTTTATATAAGTCTATTTGAATGAAGCTCTTGATCTATTGCAGATAACTTTATATATCTTTATAGGAAACACAATTTGATATTTCATAAAGGTATTTCAATATTGCTGATAAGCCCTATCTGGCTACAAATCCTCTTAATATGTCATGTTTCAAAAGCTTATATGTCATAAATATGTGCCATTTCTTAAACATTTATTGTGAACAATCAAGTTTTCTGATGTTTTTCACAAATTGCTGATATGCCCATATTGGCTGTCAAGCATAACTGTTTGCTTTTATTCGGCAATTGTTGCCATTTGCGATGGGTTTGCGGCCATTTCATCGCCAAAACAGACATTTGAAATATGTTTTGTAATTTGCTGATAAGCCCCTACTTACTTGGAATGACTTGATTCGGTATGTTTAGTCATTCGAAACGGTTTCCTAGCTTGACAATTTATCAAACAAAGATTTTTACAATGTTTGGCTTCTTATAAACCTGTTTTTGCTTGGAATAGGTTACCTTTAATGTGAAATTATCTTGAACCATTATGATTTTTACTACATATTGGGTTTGTATAAAAAAAAAACTTTGAAAAAATAATCAACCTAATTATTACATATTGCAACTTTATTGCATAATGGGAACGCCAAATGTAATAAATCTCAACCCATTTTGTAATAATGATTTCATTATGCAACTTTATTACATAGCGGTTTGTTACACACCAATACATTACTGTTGTAAGCATTTATAAAAATGAAAGACATGTAGAAATTGTAGTGAACTGCGAAAGGGGTACCGTACCTTTTAATCACAAAAATGCTGAATGATTATGACAATGGTTTGTAACTAATTTCTATCGGCTAGGAGAGTTCAGTGATGCATGCATCAATATTTTATAGGTACCATAATTATAAAGAATTATCTTGTCGAAAAAATCCAAATATTTATTCTAAAAATGTTGAAAAGTGAAGCCCTTCCTCTTGTCAGGAAACATGATTGGGGTATTTGTTTTGTTTACAAAACCGCGATTGTCTAAATAAGACTATCATCATGACATTTTCTATGACGATATAGCTATCATCTGAGTTTGACGCTTTAATAAAATTTTCTTTTTTTGTCCATACCACATCTCATGAACTGTAAAGATATCAATATGAACTGCCATGTGTGGATAGGTCTTATTCTTATCAAGCAGAAAGGCAGACCCTAAGAGCGAGCCATAACTCTTTAGTATATATATTCTTAGCTCGCTTTAGCACATTGCTTACAGTGGGCCATTAATACCATTTATGTCCCAGTATCCACACTGAAGTGTCAGCATATTCTTCTCATAAACCATAAAAAATATCAAATTTCATAAAAATGCTCTTCAGTTTTTATTTATGAAAAAGCACTTAAATAGATAGTTATGTTATTGACAAAAAGTAGGTCACTAGGTCAAATGATTGGAACAATCTTAGAAAACATTTTCAAGCAGTGCTTCTTTTAGTTTGTCAAAATGTTTTTCTCCATAAAATCTTAGTCAAATTGAATTGAAAAGTTGGGCATAAGGGTTCATAAGCCAACTATTTGGTCAGATATTTGTAGAGCCTTCTTAAAACTTGAGGGGTGAAGTTGCTGAATCAGTCATCATCAAACATGCTGACGATGTTTGTCTTGGTTTTATATGTTGGTCAAATGACATCATGTGTTTGGTTGGATACTAGCTCAAATCAAAGGGAAATCTTGCTACCAATAGTTTATGACCACAGAATGAACTCAATTTTCATAAAAGTTACACAGTGTCTTTTGATTGATAATTTCTAAGATAAACTAAATCATTGATTTGGTTGGGTCAAACAGTAGGTTGCTGGATTAAATTGTTGTAGAATCTTGTCACAAATAAAGAAGCAAATTTTAGGATTACATTGTTAACATTTTACCATCACACTAATTCATTAATAATGCTTCGAATGTTTACTTTATGGCCACAAAGTATTGGTCTCTTTCCTTACTGGGTCATCCAGGATATAAAAAGGTTAAGTTATCTAATTTGTTGTATGAATTCTAGATTCTTTGTTAATTAGCTTATATTCATAAAGGTTGGGCACAATATCGTCTCCATAGGGCAATCTCTACCAGAGTAAATTGGTTCCCGCTATGCTCCCACATTTATCTCTGTGACGGGCTCAGAAAATAGTCCCACTTTTCCGGCATAGTCACGTGGCCGAAACTGACGTGTAGGGGTGTAGTAGTATACTGCATCTGGCGGCTTGCAAAAAGCGAGCTCCAAACTTATGCTCAGATCTATTCAGAAGTTAGACGAAAGTCTCTTTAATCGTATCACAATATAAAGATAGACAAGATAGGACAGTTAAAATAGAATAAAGACATTTTTTACACACAAGCAGTTTACATTTGAAGCGTATCAGCTTATTGAGTAGAATATTGAGGCGATGCTCCATGCGACTCGAAACCCGCTCCCTCGATCAAAACAAAGTGAATGACAGCTAGAAAATACATTCTCCATGACAAATCAAACCTCCACGTAGTTTAACAAATAAGTCGTCAGTCAGAATGAATCGTTCTCAAGAAAATCCAATGAATCATGATTATTGGCGACCTTCTCAACAACAAAAAGCACCATTCCTCTTCATTTCGAGTTTAAATCTTCTTTCAGTCAGTTCAGACCTTGACAATATACTATTAAGTGGACATAGATCAAACTGTTAAGCCTCAATAGACTTATTTGAAAGGACTATCTCACATGTTGTGATTTCAACAATTGAAAATAAGAAGTTTTCTTTCATTAAAATGAAAATATAAATTTCTAAAGTAACAGAAGACTAGATTATTGACAGCTTTCCAATACCATTTTTTTTTTTTTAGAAAAGTTTATAAAGAACATCTATGTACAATGTATATTGTTGATAATGCAAATCGTTTAACCCTTTCTCAAACAACAAATTTTTGACTGTTTCATATTGAAAGAGTTTGCAGACGACATTTCAAAATGGAATGAAATTGAAAAATATTCTTCAGAAAGAGCAGAAAACCTTGTGGGAAAAGGAAAAATTGCTTGTTACGAGCAATATCTCCTTTTCCCACAATGTTTTCTTAAGTCGTTTTCAACAAAGTGGTCAAATGTCGTTATTGTTTGGGAAAGGATTAACCCTTTACCAAACGCTAATTTTTCGACTGTCCCAAATTGAAAGAGTTTGCAGGCGACATTTCAAAATGTGATGATATTGAAAATAATCTTCTGATAAGGCAAAAAACATTGCTTGAAAAATGGAATTTGCTCAATAAGAGCAATTTCCCCTTTTTCCACAATCTTTCCAGAGTAGTCTGCAACAAAATGGTTAAATGTCTTTTAAGTTTAGATTGTTGTTTAGAGAAATAACAGTTAAAATGGTTTGTGATATCTGCAAAATAAATGATTTTTCTCTTTTCTAAATAATTATGATTTGGGATAGACAACTGTCAATATTCTAGTCTTATATTACTTTAGAAAATATGTTGTCATTTCAATTGTAGAAGACAATTTTTTCTTAAAAGTTTAAGATCCCAATCTGTGAGATTGTCCTTTTCATAGCAAATTATTAATGTTTATTTCACCCAAAACACAACTCTCTGAGTTAGTTGCTTTTAAAACCATTTTCTAACATCTGCTTTTTCTTTCAAATTAATTAAGTCACAAATTTTACATGGAGGAATGGGTGAAGCAGATGTCCAGATAAAAGGCATATTCAGCAATTATTGATTCTTCAAATCCTATGTTGTGGGTACTCATGTGAAACATTAGAACAAACAAATTAATTATTAACCAGATCTAACTCATCAAACAGATCCAAGCGTTATTTCATTCAGATCAAACTCAGCTTTCCATTACCTTGTTTTACTGATAAGAAAGTTCCTATCTTATCTCTTCACCTACACCATATTCTTCAATCATACTTTGATAATGCACATGATGGACACTGTTTCTATTTATTTGGTGATCCTCAGGTGAAACTGTATATGGTTGAGTAATTTTGCTTTAGTTACTTTTCCATTTTATACAGCAAACAATATTTATGGTTGAAAGGCTGTCAACTTTTATGAACACTGTTCTGACATCATCTTTCTTGAAATATAATGAATGCAAACCATTATGTATCAACTAGACAATGTTTTTAACAAACAACAGTTCAGCTTATTTTTCAATTCAATAATTCATATCATTAAACAGTAATATTCTCATGATGAGAACTTGTCTTTTAAAGATTTTGATTGTTGTATGCTGCAATGATAATAATACATGTATATTTTTGATTTAAAAGAATTTATTCATCTAGAGAACATTTGAATTATAAAAGAAACTCTTACAATCTGTCATTTAAGTTCCTACTAACAAGCAACTGTTTGAAAACTAAGTAGCCGTTATAACCATATCTGAGGATGCTCCCTTCATTCATCATTTAGTCACTTATTGTGAATTTGTTATAAGTGTTTATGAAAGAAACTTAAAAAATAAACTGTTGTCATAATTGTTTTGATATTGCTTAGCAGGTATAAAAACTATGATGAATTTTGATGCAAAGCATGAGCATTGTTCATTCAACTATAGCTGATATCTGTTTGTAAAATTCAAATCATATGAAGAAGTAAAGTGAAAGTCTGAAATGAAAACTTAATTGTTAATCGTTAATTGCTATTCTTCATTTAACAAATATCTACAGAATATGTACCTTAGACCATCCTATACACTAAAAGAATCATATTGACTGTCCTCCTTTAACCCTATCAATTATCAATCCTTTCTATCATTTAATTCATAAGAGAGGTTAATAATAACTAATTAAACTTGCTCATTATACAGTTCATCAAAATATTCTGAAATTACATACAATTCATGTTTTATTAAGTTATAACAATGTTTCAAAAATGTCCCTCTTCTTGTTACAAATTCATATCATGGTAATCAATGAAATTCTTTTTCTGCATTGAATGAATCAAATATGGAATGTTATCAGTCCCTTGTCCCTTATTAAGATTGTTGACATGGTAAAGTATGTGCATTCATTGGTTCAGAAAGAGCATTGTGAGAAAACATAAGGACATCTTAATTGATAGACTAAATGCTACGTTATGTTCAAATAACAATTAACAGAAGCATCGACCAATTCTCTCAGATATAAAAAGTGAAAATTATCGAAATAGTAAGCAACTAAAGATAACATTTGTTACGTTGAAAAGGGTAGAAATAAATTTAATAAAGGGATTTGGTATAACTTGACAATCTGTCAGTCATTTTTTAGTTTTATTCCAATGCTTTTCTCACTATTGGTGGAGGTATTACCACCTTACTAAAATGCCCCAAAGTGCACTAAAATTAAGCATACATTTGCCTTGATCCATCGACCCGTTTTAAAATAACCACATCCTCACTCCCCCTCATCCTGCCCTACCCTCCACGAAGATTAACAGCTGTGGCAGTTTTATAGAGGGGAGAACCAAGGGTGTACAGCTTTCTTATTTCTTAAGAATCATTAATGGTTTGTCTATTCTTTTGCACAAAGTATGAGCATAATACATACATCATAAAGTTACTGGTAAACCATGTGTTAATAAACAATAAAACACAAGCATAGTTAAAAAAAGGTACTTGCAGTTTTTTCAACATAGTTCTTTCCTCTCATCTTTGTCTCTATGCTCATGCCTTTCCTGTGGCCCCACAAACCATGAACACATCATCCAAATATCCATTTTGTTTCAAACACTGGCAGCCTTCAACTTGTCTTCTCTGCAACTCTTGTTTAACTCATTCAGCTCTCATTTCATAGCATGTGAAGCTTATTTGGGGGTTATTTGGAAGTACTTTTTTAAAAGCACCAACTCATCGATACCTTACATTCGTGGAAGTTTTCAGAACATCGATTTGAAGAGATATGCGCCCATTCAGATGATAAGAATGTGCCATTTAAGAAGCTTTTGCCTTATTCCAAATACAATGATATCACGTATTATGATGTTAATCTTTGCAAGGGCAAAATCTTTAAAAACACAGTTGTAAAGTGAAGACATCGTTCCCAAATTCTACATCGTTTTTGTTTACATCACTGGTATCCAAACTGTGCGATAAACAAGATTTACTATACATTGAGCGGGAGACCAAAGATGTAAACATTACGCGGATTGATTTTTAATAGCGTAAAAAGGCTTTAAAATAGTTATAGCGAAATTCGGTGAAATACATATTCAATTTCTTTTGTATGGATAAAGTAAAAGTCGTTTTGCCTTATTCATATATTTCTTTACTTAATTGTATGCAAAGAACAGTTTGGATCGCAATATTACAGAGTGCCACGATTCGTGGCAAAGATGGCGTGAGCCCGTTGCAGAGGTAGTATCCGGGGGACGATAACTCTGCATGGGAGATTGTCCATAGGGTTGTTGGCTAAGTTCAAAGCTAGGTTCTAATCTTTTCGTGTGCACAGTAATTTTTACATGTTCATGTCCGTTCAAAGGTTTTGCCCTGTTCTTACATACCTGTTTAGTAAAGCCATAAAAGGTGCCTGAATACTCCTGTCATTCATCAACATGGTCACCTGAATTTTACGCTTGTTCAGATGTGTCGTTTTGTCGCTGAGAGAATCGAGTTGCAAAAAAGCAATCGAGTCGCAATAAAGCAATCGAGTCGCAATAAAGCAATCGAGTCGCAATAAAGCAATCGAGTCGCAATAAAGCAATCGGCGGTGATATAGATTATGATAACCGTAACATGTCTGTTAAGACAAACTTTCTAGAGAGATTTATTTCATAGTTTCATTAAGCCATATTTAGCCTGTTAAAGGTGTAAGTTTGTTTCACATGACTGTTTCTTTTCATTTCAGAACGCAGATTTCACTACAAAATGAGTATCAGAGATATTTGGGGAATGAGGCTTAATGCGGTTTTTTCCAAAACATGTTCAACAAGGAATCTACAGTGTATTTCTATTCAGTTCCAAGTCAGCAAGTAACGACACTACTTCACCTGAATAAACGAACCTACACTTAACATTTGAAGAAATTCCAAGTATAAATGAACTGAAAGAAATGAGTGGTTGTGAGAAGAAATGCATTAACAAGATCGGTCTGATAAACTAACTAAATCTTGCGAAAATTAAAATGAACTGAACTTTTCAGCAAAGCATTCACATGCTTTTTCCGATTGGCAAAAAAAACCCGATACCTTCCACCCAAACCGTGTCTTAATGTTTAGAAGGGAGTGAAATTTCTGATATAACGAAAGCTATCAACAATGCTCAAACAATGCTCAAACAATGCACACCAAATCACCCAACAACAAAGTCTTCCGCTCAGATGATGATGAGTGTCTGTGATATAAATGAAAATGTGGACAAGTTTGGAAGTCCAGTTGAATGTGATATAATGGATCTGAGAATGCTTAAGGAATCCGAAAGAGGAAACATTCCAGAAACTGTAAGCGGGCTTCAGAAAACTCAATTGTTACCCGAGTTCGAAACCGACACATCGAAAACTCAACCTAGAACATTAAAGTTTCCACCATGTGAAATATGTACTGGTAAAGCTTCTGGACTTCACTACGGCTGTAATACATGTGAAGCTTGCAAAAATTTCTTCCGAAGATATTTAATTAGAAATAAAAGGTATAAATGTGTGAATGACAACAAATGTGCGATTTCAAGTGCCAGAAAGGGGAACTGTTCAGAATGTCGCCTTGCTAAATGCCTCCAGTTTGGCATGTCAAAAGACAAGTCCAAAATGGGAAGATATAGTTACTCGAGAAGAACAGAAACTATACAGAAAGTCAAACTATTAGAAGGTCACGATCTATATGTCAAAGAACTAAACTCCATTGACTGCGATATTGCGTCGTGTGATAAAAAGCCAAGTCCGGCACTGTTTGCTTTAAGGGAGTGCTTTAGTGAAGAGGAGGTGAATCTGATAAAAAGACTCGTTGCTGCATTAGATGAAATTAAACCATGGGGCGAGTACCTGGACTCAAAAGAGGCTAGAGAAATATGTTTGAGGGAACATTACCATAATTACATGTCAAAAGTAAAACTGCTTGGGTCACTCGATAATCTTACAAAAGATCAAGATCAAACATTTGACAAAAGTCACCAAAATGATTTAGATGAGAGACTTGACTACTTTAAAGATTGTGGCTTTCATTGGAATAGAATTGTGGGAAACTATTGTGAATTTACAAAACTTATTCCAGGATTTAATCATTTGTCAAATTCAGATCAGCAAATTCTTTTAAAGTCGACTCATTTTGATTTCTTTTGTCTGGTGATGCACGAGGGATATGATACTGATAAAATGGTGTTTTTGGAAATAAATGGGAAGCCATATCATGTAGAAGAGATCGCAGATAAATTTTTCTCACGGGAATTCATTGTAGGCATTGCTGACCTCTACAGTAGATTACAAAAAGAAAAAATCTCTAAGGAAGAATTAGTATTATTGGCAAGTATGGTAACTTTAAGTTCTGATAATTGTGAATTACAAAATTCTAAAATTGTTCAACAAATGCAAACATTTATTTCAAGCATGCTGATGACATTACTTAAATACAAATTAGGAGAAACGACCGGCGTCCGAAAGTTCACAAAATATGTGGACCGTTTGTTAGATATTCGGAGACTTGGTTTTATGTATTCAAAAGAGTATAGTTGTTTGTGCAACGATGAACAAATGACTGGGCCGTTTGGGGAGGACCTTATTCCATTCCAGACATGAGAGCCCCTTGTTACATATTTATATATTTGACATACATTAATATAAATCATTATTAAATAAAAAATGTTCGAAACCCAGTGAGCTGGGTTTATTTTGAATGGTACGAGTAATGTATCGAATATATTTCCTTTGAACTTCAAACACTTACTAACCATCATAAAGGGAATAGTGAAAACAAAGTAACACAAAGTAGTAACAATTTTCGATTTGTTTGGGACAGAAGTATTGTATGGTATGATGTTTAACCCTTTCCCAAACAAGAGTTTGTAGACAACATTCCAAAATGTGATGAAATTGAAAAATATTCTTCAGAAAGAGCAGAAACCCTTGTGGGAAAAGGAGAAATTGCTCTTAGCAAGTAATTTCTCATTTTCCCACAATGTTTTCCATAGTCGTCTGCAACAGACTGGTTAAATGTCGTCATTGTATGGTATGATGTTTAAGGTACTCGTTATGGTTCTCTTATCTCATAAATCACCAAAGTAACAGATTCCAATCTGCAGCGGGGGCCTCTGTGGCTAAATTGTAGTGTACCGAAATTCACCTGGATCCAGTACGCGGCCATAAAAGTGAATTTTGATAAGGTGTAATCGTCTCCCAGCTGCCTAACAAAACACCGATGGTTCTTTACTGGACCGTATGGGCAGTTAAGGACTTGGTCTGGTATAATCTCCGCCATGATAAATAGCACACTACGGCATGCTTCTTTTTTCTTTGAATAAACCATGTACACTGTACGAATTGTCTTCCCTTTTAAAATCGGCATTGTTGAATTATACAAATTATAGTCTGATGTGATGGAAGTGAATTCGTTAGATTTGAAAATATATGGAACATCTTCTCGAGATACAACAGTTGTAAGTGTAGGCATACACTCCAAACCATATCAAATATCTGTATCAACCCTCTTTCTGACAAAAGCCCCTCCTCCCTTCAAATGAATATTAGAAACATAGTTTCATACATGAGCGACCAGCACCCGCGAGATGCAGAGTGTGGTCGTTCCATTGTTTATTTACTGTTACATTACAAAATGTAAGTACTACAGGAAAAATGTATGTTGAGGGCAATTTCTTATTCTGATATGACGGTTTCTGGAATCGCTTACTGTAACTTAGTTAACACGATTGCTTTATGGAGCTGTTGTGTGAATGTTTAACTACTCAACGACGACGATGATTTGAATTATTAACGATGAATGATTTTATGGTGAATATACATGTATATGGATAATGATATTTTCTTAATCCATCCAAGGCTCCTAGATTTAAGTCATTCAGTCTACATCGAGTGTCGAACAAATTGTTATAACTCGGCCTATCACTGTTGATTCTGCTCCCTGGAAACATAATCGGTAGGTACCTGCATCAAATGTTCCAGCACCTTGCACAAAAAATGGTCGTTTATTTCGTAATGGCGATGGTTTAAATCAGCATTATAATATGTGTTACTTACAGAACACATTCTGTGATATAGTCCCTTTAAACTTCATTGTGCGATATAACTTCCGAAATGTCGAGGGCTATGACAGGTTTACTCGTTGAATCCCAACCAATATCGCAGTTTACAACTGAAAGGTGTATTTTAAGGAGAAAATGTGAGTTACATATGAAGGTCGATAGTTTACCCCATTACCAAACAATACCAACATTTAACCACTTTGTAGCAAACATTGTGGGAAAAGGAGAAATAGCTCTTAACGCGCAATACCTCATTTTCCGACAATCTTTTCTGCCCTGTCATTTTTTTACTTTCATCATATTTTGAAATGTAGTCTGAAACTCTTTAAATCGGGGAGAGTCGAAGATTTGGCATTTGGTAAAGGGTTAAATGAGTGATATATTTGCACTATCGGTGTTTGTGCATCGCTATAGTTGAATTAAAAAGGATAGAGTCACGGAGAAGCTGACAAACTTCTGAAACAACGTAAAGACTACACTCAATTCGGTTAAATGGATAAAGGTGGAAGCATCCATGTGTTTGTCAGCTTCTCATGAATCGTTCAGTTTTAGCTATGCCCACGCAACAGACGGTCAGAGAACACGTGTTACCACTATAGTAAGTCCTCCAAAATGATGGACGTCATGTTTTTGTTAGCGCAAGTCATTCTTATAACCCGTCACAATTACTGTGAGGTGGCACACTCTTCTTAGGAGGGCAATGGCATGGTTTTCGAATATACTTCAATCCTAAACGGTTTTTTGTGCTTTTATGGTATTTGACCCCTAAGGTTGTTGCGTATCTCAACATTGGACAGTAGCAGCTTAATGAAAATTTGACACATTGAAGATCTTCAAAAATGGAAAGGTCTTGGATCTATTTATTTACCATTATAGACTCAATTAGGGGAGATAATCAATTCAAACATTAACATTGAATCCTATAGGAAATTTAATCTTTCTGCCATGCTCATAAACCTGTATGATTTTTTAGAAAAAAAAAAACTCTCCATAGAAATATGCATTACATAGATCTGATAAAGATTTCATAATGTAATCCAAACTTTACTCTAGAAAACAGGAGAAAATCAATTTTATCAGTTTTCAGGGAAGAAAACTCATGAAAATAAGAAAAATAACTTGTACCATAACTTGAATATTTAATATGGTCATCGTATGTTAACTGCCTTACATTTTATAGCTATTTAAGTTATTTTATGCATAGAAACATTGGAAAATGTTTGATTATCAGGGGCCATTAACCTTATTGACCTTATTGGCGTTTTAGTTCGTTCAAAACCAAATATAAACATAAATTAATCGCTGCTTGAAATTTCAGAAATATTAACTAGTATTTTTCGCCTCGACCACCAGTCCTATGGATGAGACTTCAAACTAAGGTCCCGTTCTATGAGTAGCCTGAACACAACATTGACGAAAGTGGACGTAAAGCCACTGATTACAAAGATCTGTGTAAAATCTACATCATATGATGTTAATTGATTAAACTAGGATTGAAAATCAGATTAGGCCTACGTAGTTGATAGAGGATACGCCTTGTTCCTACAGGTCTGTAATCGTGTATTAGCATTAAACCATCTTGTACACGCTACATGAAACGTAAGTCCCTGATATTGCACTAATTAAGCCACACAGGCAACACCCTGTATAGTTACGTAAATTGTTTTTGTTTTTGACCACATAGGTGTTTTATCTGTTATTCGATAGAGGTACCAGGGCTGTTATTAAGGCAATTGTGGATAGACCTTTAATTGGCATATATTTGAAATACGATGGGTTTGTGCTTACGTCATCGTTTATTTATTATAGGCAACGATTTGATTGAAAGAGATGGTAGTCTCATAAAACGTTGCGATGACGTGTAGAAACAAACACACGAGACGGTTTGCTCTTTATTACCCTACCACTGCGTTACGCAATCTTAACCCATTACCAAACAATAACCAATTGCCAACAATTGACCAGTTGGCTGCAAACGACTCTGGCAAACATTGTTGGAAAAGGAGAAATTGCTCTTTAACGAGCAATTTCTCCTTTTCCAACAATGTTTTTTTGCCTTACCAGAAGATTATTTTTCAATTTCATCAAATTTTGAAATGTCGTCTGCACGTTCTTTCAATTTGGGACAGTTGAAAGTTTGGCGTTTGGTATAGGGTCAAAGAATACGACAGGGAGCCAGACTTCCCCGCAATGTTAATGTATCATTGTTACATCACATCGTGTCATCGTGTTTTTGTGGTAAACGTCCTTCAGTGCTTTAATGGAAAGATCTTTGTTTACAAATATGTATCCGTTGCTTTCGAGTGCAACTTGCTATCGTCACGTGATTAGCTAGCCGACTAATTTTATAATCTTTGTCGGAGACACCAACTAACTCCCATTCTAATCATTCCAGAGGACGGAAATAAAAGATAATTGCATACAAAATAAATCGTTTTTGTAAGTCTGTAAATTATTATATCTCCACTACACGTTATGACATGAGATAATGAGGGTATCAACATTCTACTTTATAAATATACGATGTCATTTTAGTAATAGACAATAAAGGAAAATTAAAATCCCAATTTGTCAAAAAGTCCTATAAAGATAAACCCTTTGTTCCTCATTGTGATAAAGATTCCATTCAATTCAAAACCGTCGTTTGAATATACTTACTGAAGATTTGTGTTCTTGGAGTATTCACCATATTTGTTTTACATTGAAGGAACTTAAAGCTTGTTCAAAGCCACTCTCGATGACTACTTCCTGGATACTAAACGAGTAATCGCGCCAATCTGTGGGTTTCTCCTCGCCTAACGGGGATTCGAATCCTGGACCCTCGGTACAAAAGCCCGACGTTATACCGCTGCACCAATGGCGCGAGTAGTAAATGTTCAAAGTATGATATATACAATAATTATCAGGCAACAAAATAACGTTTTCCTTATTTCTAATTTGCTGAAATCTCATACTTTCGTTTAATAATATGAAGCGAGCATTGGTGTCTATAAGCGCTTCTATGGGAAAGCCAGTTCATGGATAGACGTTGGGAATCTTTCCCGTACACCTTGATAGCTAGTATTAATAATAATCCGTGAACCAGGCTTTTTTCAACATTTGGATATTAATTGTGCTATGCGTCAGTAAATATAGCAATAGCCTTCGAGACCAGAAATCTGGACTACTTGCTAGCGTCATGTGACGATAGAGGTTAAACGTTTCCAGTGACCAACGGGCCAGTGATATCTAAAAATGATAAATCTTATTCTAAGGTTAGATAGTTTATAAAAAAAACGTTTTAAAACGGATTGAAATCTCAGCAGTGTTAATTTTCCGTTTCTTTTCTAAACGGTTATGAACGGTAATGTTTTGCTATTTATTCATTCTACAACAAATGCCCAATATGTTCAAGGATAGAACATATAGCTATTGGCTGGCGCCAGATTATGAATGTTATGACACCACTTTCATGATATGTGAACATTTACAGTCGGCCATTTTCAGTCATTATAATATGACAACAAATCATCTGATTGGTCGATAAACCTTTTATAACGAGTTTATTATCTTGTTATGGCTACATTCTTTAAAGCGATCTTAAATGCTCGTTATAGCGTGACAAAAAGAGCTGCACACATGCCACCTCACTACATTGCTTTCTGTTTTGTCCAAAACTGGGGGTTTCAAAACTGTCGTCTTTGATATTATGGTATGTATACTAGTATATATGATTTTCTCCTTCTTTCTCTCCCTCCCTCTCAAATGCAAATGACTTAAATCAAAACGTTGAAAGAAATGTCGAACATAGCGTTAACCGATTACCAAACAAAAACGGCATTTAACCGCTTTGTTGCAGACCACTCTAGAAAAGACCACTCTAGACGACAATGCAATCGCTGAGCTTAAGTTCATCTGTTCGAATAGGATTTACACCACGTAATTGACATTTTAGGCCATTCAATATAAGATTCGACCTAGACAAAATTGCAAAAGAATTTCTAAATGTTATGTGCGAAACTAGACATACATGATAGCTCTATGCAAAAAGTTGCACGTTGAAGTAGGTGGGGAAAGTTATATAAAAACGATTTTAAACCCCGCATTTTGAAGCAAAATTAGTTGGCCAATATTGTACACCATATGAGTATTTCATGACGTTATATTAGAAACGTCATCACTATGACGTCATTTTGGCTAAAAGAAAATGGCTAGCACGTGGTACCATATTATGATCAAATATTGCGGAGTTTTGTTCTTTTTTTATCAACTAAAAGGTTATTTTGCGTGACGATGCTAAAATATGAACTTTGAAACAGAACTTATAAACAAATGAGTGACGAAAGTAAAAGTTTAATGAAATAATGCGTTGCTTTGGTCGATTTCATGAAACTACGGAAGGACATAACTGTCATAAATTTACTGGATATTCAATGCTTTTCGTGGATTTCATTTTTTTATTTGTCTTCTTCTGTGACGTTGAACACCGTTTCAACTTTTTTCTTAGAATACTATAATGTTGTTGATTTCATCCTGATCAGGCCTTGTATTCGGCTTACAGTAACTATATGACTAATCAACCCATCTGCTTATATTCGCTATGTGATTTTTTTTCTTTTATTCATTTGCATATATTTACAGAATCTTTGGAAATAACTTTGATAAAGTTTTCTCATTTGACAGATAGCATAATACTTTTAAAGAAAAATCTTTTGGAAGTGGTTAATTTTAAATCTTTCAATGCCATGCTCTTTCTTATGTCTGTTAAGCAGAGGTGCTTTGGTTCTTAAAATAAAACGTCACATTAACTGTACATTCAAATATCATTCAAGCCACCAACTTTGACCTAAGCCGTAAATTATTTAAAGATATGGTATTAAGGATGTAGCTGAACGTCAATGGTTCTTCTTGAACTAATTGTCTCCCAGATTTCCTGATAAATTCCCGGAAAAAGAGACAGAATTATAAACGGGTTCCCTGTAATATGATCACAAACTATGGGGGATATGAATAATGATTAAACTCAGATGACCACAATCCTGATAACTATAAGAATCAGCATTTTCCATCGAAATTAAATATATCAATATTCAATCAAAATTCGGCATTGATCCAAGGGAAACTTCTTAAAACTGCCGAAATTAAATAAGCTTCTGAACACCTTTATGATCATTATACGCTTATAATTACTTATAAAATAAACCTCAAGATTTGCTTTGTTTTTATAAATTGCAACTACAATCAGATTTACATTAACTTTTGTTTAGCCCCACTTCAGCTTTCCATTACAACGTCTTTTTTTGTTCTTCAACTTTCCTTTCACAATTGAGGGAAGAGTGCCATTTAACAAATAACATACAAATCGCAGTGAAGCAAAAGATAAATGATATGAAAAATCGATGACTTTGATGTTTTTAAATTCATTTATACAACTGTCGAAGTCTAATTGTCTTAAATATCTAGAACCATCACCATCAAATTATTGTTTAGTGTTTGATTTTTATCGGCGTTTTCTCTGTGTTATATGCATTTTTGACTTATACAAGAATTGCATTCATTGTTGAATTACGCTCTCACTTTTTGCATTCATACCAATGTGACGATGTAACATGTATTTAGGTAGTTGCAATGTGGAAAGGTAAATTCTCTCTAAACAGCAATGTCTTTAATGTAACTGTATGGATCGTGACAAAAGTTTTTAAGTCACATGTTTAGCAGATATCCCGAGTACAGAAAATCAACTTCTTATGGGACTTGGTTTTCATAAGAAAAATGGTGAATATATTGAAAGAGCTAAATATCAAAGCACTCGTCTTTATACACTAACTTGTTATAAACTGTTGAAATACCAAAACATAACATTCGTACAGGGGGCAATTTTTTGCAATAAGTTCTGTGACAAAACGTCAAAAATATTTAGTTTGGAATACTGCTGTCATGGTTATATTTCTTGCGGATACGGAGTGCTTTCAGTTGACTGTCGAATAAATGAACGCTTAATCGGAAGTGGATATCTTAAGATATAATTAGCAATGTATAGTCAAGCTTGATGACGCTTCTTCCAAGCTTGTCAATATTCAACCAACGGATAACTTTTTATGATTGCTGAAATTAAGCAAGATCTGAACACCTTTACGTTAATTAATTGACACTAAAATTCACTTAGAATAGAGACTAAAGCTTTGCTTTGTCTTCTAAATAGTAACTTTGGTCAGATTTATATTAATTTTTGTGTAGTCCCACTTCCGCTTTTCATTACAAAGTATATTTTCTTTCTTTTCCAGTTTTCCAAGCGCAGTTGAATAAAAAGAATTCCACTTTTGAAATAACAAACAAATCTTAGTGAAGCATGAGACAATCGATTATGATATCCAATCATAAAAGTTTCCAGTAGATCAACGCCGAATGTTAATTGAATATTGACACACTTGAAAATGCTGATAATAATAGTTATCAAAACTGTGTTCCTCTGAGTTAGTTCGTTTAAACGAACCACTGTCTAAAGACACTTTTCACCTTTTTTAAGAACTTTGCTTTCTGTCAAATGAGAAAACCTATGTTAAAGTTATTTCTGCAAATTCTATAAATTTATGCAAATAATTTACATACTAGATATCACATAGAGAACATTTTAAAAAGATGGGTTGAAATAGTTGCTGTAAGCTGAATACAAGGTCTAATAAGGATTTAAAATCAACGAGATGGTATCCACGAAAGTAATTGAAGAATCAGTAAAATTATGACAGAAATTGCCTTCCGTACTTTCATGAAATTGGGTGATACATGCATTATTTTATTGAATTATTGATTGTTTCACTTATTTCCTTATATATTTTGTTACAATGTTCATATTTTTTGCATTTTTTGCAACATAAGCATCTATTCAATAAAAGACGAACGAAAATCTGCAATATTTGATCGTGTAACGTACCACGTGGTTACCATTATGTTAGTCAAAATGACGTCACAGTGATGACGTTTCTCGATTTTACGTCATAAAGTACTACTATGGTGAACCATACTGGCCATTTGATTTTGCCCAAAGAAGGACAGGTTTAAATCGCTTTTATATAACTTTCCCCACCTACTACAACATGCAACTTTTTCCAATGAGCTATTATATATGTCTAGTTTCGCACATAACATTCAGAAATTCTTTTGCAATTTTGTCTAGGTCGGGCCCTTTTTCCGGCTAGATTGAATGGCCTATTTCGATTCTTTTGCAATAGACGCGGTAACATCCCTGTCAAAGCAACATTATGACCGTAAAATGACTTCTGTAAAACGTAATGATTGTGGTATAACAATGTTGAATCGCCAGGAACAAGCACGATCCGTTAAGAAACCAATGGTGGCGGTACAGTATAGAAACGTAATGAGCACAAAACTACACTGCGGAAACGGGTTTATCAGAGGAAAATTCTAAAGAAATGTTATAAGCACAGTATATAACCCTGAAGAACGTCATGATCAAAGTACATCTCTGTAAAAACGCCATGAGCACAGTACAACCCTATATAACCATAAGATCACAGAACAAACCTGCAGTTCTAAGCGCCACGACCACAGTCCAACCTAAAGAAACGCGGTGATCGTAGTACGACTGTTCTAAAAGAAATGTAAAAAAAATGGACACCTTAATCGTATGCTTTCTTTTCACGAAGCAAAGTTTACCAGTACCGTCTGAAAATCAGTGCACAATCTGGCAAATCTGGCCGAGTTCCGGCATTTGTGTTCATACATCCCTAACAAATAGTCCTGCAATAGGCAATCAAAACGAAACTTTGAGAGCTTCGTGAGTGGTGCGAGATCATTGTCGTAGCTATATGACGCGTCGCTTGTATAAACTCATTGGTCTTTATTTGGAGCATTGAAGAAACCTCGGGACGACTGCAGATACACCAATATATTATTATATCATCGCCCTACGACACCTCCGGAAATGCCATGGTCTAAGTACGACGTACGCTTGTTAAAATGCCATGGTCGCAGTACGATGCCTGTCGAGACGCCATGATCGCAGTGGGCTACGACGCCTTTTGAAGCGCCATGATCGTACTAGTACGACGCCTGTTGAAGCGCCATGGTCGCAGTACGACACCTGTCAAGACGCCATGATCGCAGTGGGCTACGACGCCTCTTGAAGCGCCATGATGGTACTAGTACGATGCCTTTTGAAGCACCATGGTAAAAGTACGACGTCTTTTGAAGCGCCTTGGTGGAAGTACGACTGCTCGTGAAGCGCCATGGTCGCAGTACGACACCTGTCGAGACGCCATGATCGCAGTGGGCTATGACGCCTTTTGAAGCGCCATGATCGTACTAGTACGACGCCTGTTGAAGCGCCATGGTGGAAGTACGATGCCTCGTGAATCACCATGGTCACGGTACGATCGCTCTTGAAGCGCCACCTGTCGAGAAGCAATTATCGTATTGGGCTACGACCCCTCTTGAAGCGCCATGGTCGTAGTACGACACCTGCCGAGACGACATGATCTCAGTTGGCTACGGCGCCACTTGAAGCGCCATGATGGTACTAGTACGACGCCTTTTGAAGAGTAATGGTCAAAGTATGACACCTGCTGAGACGCTATGATCGCAGTGGGCTACGACGCCACTTGAAGCGCCATGGTCGAAGTACGACGCCTCTTGAAGCGCCATGGTCGCAGTACGACACCTGTCGAGACGCCATGATCGCAGTGGGCTACGACGCCTTTTTAAGCGCCATGATCGTTCTAGTATGACGCCTTTTGAAGCGCCATGATCGTACTAGTACGACACCCTTTGAAGCACCATGGTATAAGTACGACGCCTCTTGAAGCGCCATGGTGGAGGTATGACGCCTCGTGAAGCGCCTTGGTCGCAGTACGACACCTCTTTAAAATCCATGATCGCAGTGGGCTACGACGCTTCTTACAGCGCCATGATGGTACTAGTACGACGCCTCTTGAAGCGTCATGATCGTAGTTCGACGCCTGTATAAATAGTGTGGTCGTAGTAAAAGCCATGCAGAAACGCCGTTGTCTTTTAGTTATATAAAGCTCGTTCAATTAATTGCGCTTATTTCTTCGTAAATAAGGACGCCATGAGTGTGATAAGACGCCCAGTGCAGTAGTGACAATGAAAAAGGACCGCCTTTATTTCCATGCGTGCTCCATAAACCATTTTAGTACAACGAAAGTAGTCTTATAAGATGCAATACGACGGCTTCCATATTATGTCAGAGGTGTTTTCATTGGATAAACCCGATGGGTTCATGTTGTATTGTGTGCTGGAGAACTGCCGTGATATTCAAGAGTGCTCTATAAACCATTCTGTAGATTACCTTTCGCCTTGCTACTGTGACCAGTTCGACAAAACGTTGAACCATTGGTGTTTAGACCCAACACCTACGTAGTTAAGGACACCGAACCTCACTGTTTACTGTTTTATATTCAAGATTTGCCAATCCAGATAGTCTTATGCAAGCCACTTGAAACAATTTCGATTGAATATGATCAATGTTGAACGCTTTCATGAATCCATGTTGGAATTTATGTCCGGACAAAATTGAAATACCGTTCAGCAAACGAAAATAAATAGCATGAAAAAGTCTTCCTTTGCTTTTTGGAAGAAACCATTGTGTCAAAGTATAAATTGCATAATATGAGCAATTGTGAGGAATTTGTCATTTTGTCGCAGTAGATTATATAGTATTCTGGCGTATTCACTAAAGGTCCAATGGCTCTTTTGGTACCAATTTTAGGCGAGCACGCCTACAACAATTGTTCGGGTTTTTTCTCGTATGGTTCCAGTTACCTTGTGAAATGAAAGCGTTCACTTAAAATTTCTAACGAATCAAATATTGTTTATCGTATTTCAACCAATTATTCAAGAGTGTAGCCTATACTATTTTCTTTTATTTGTCTCTTCATTTTTATAACTCTAAACAACTAATGCACCTATGCCTTTCTTTCTGTCTTCTGTCTCTCATGAACTTACCCATTCCCCACTTTATTTCAATTCTTTGAATTTATGCTTTGTACTCCCTTATTGTATAACATGTATACTTGGGAAGATTAAACGATATGTTCTGTTCTGTTCTGTAACAGATGACGCAAAATGAGGGTAATATGAAGTAAAGGGTTGATTAGTGGCTCACGTGCCTTCGAAATTATGTGGTGCGTTGTGTACTTTGGTGTTCACGTCATGTCCATGACGATTCGTCTGCGTCCTTGACCATCGTAAGCCTAAGTAAGGCATACATACATGTGAGGATATGATCTAATGTAAGTTTTCTTGAGAAGGTCAATTATGCTTCCCGTTGTATTCCGTTGCCTTTAGCAAAATTTTTGGCTGTCGGAGTGTCCCATATATTCAAAGAGTTTGCAGACGACATTTCAAAATCTGATTATATTGAAAAACAGTCTTCCGATAGGGCAGAAAACATTATGGGAAAGGAACAAATGCTCGTTTAGACCAATTTATCATTTTCCCACAATGTTTTCCAGAGTCGTCTGCAATAAAGTGGTCAGTGTTACTATTGTTTGGTAATGGGTTTATTTTTAACATGCACCAGAAGGGGTGTCAATGCGTAAAACGGCTTCATTTCGGGGGACTCGGATGATCCAAACTGTAATTGCTTTACATATCTTATTATCTCCGTCTGGATCATCCAGACTACATTTCGGGTGGATATACGAAGAGCATGGTTCATAGCCTTGGGTCCTTGCCCGTGCCTATACCCCTTGACCAGGTTAGTGCGAGGTATATACATGTACGGGCCAAGATCCTGGTCTCTTGGCCATTACCCAGACCGCAGGGTGTAATATTGCACAATCGATTAGTTCAGTACCGTTGATTATACAGCCTACAGGGTCATAGTTTACTTTTCGCGCTAATCCGGAATCCAGACGATATGTATCACGCTTGTATGAGCTTTGATTGTTCGTGTAATATCCCCTGAGAGCAGGGATTGTAAGTTCATACGTGTGTCCCGAATGACCTAAAATATCTGCTATGCCGGGTAAAGCTAACAAATCTGTACTATTTATAGCAACAACAGCGAAGCGTTATCGTGTCCGTGCACTGCGCAGTGACCTACTTATGGTAAAAATAAATTCGTTAACTCCTTTTAATAGATTTGCTCGGGTCGACCACAGGGGCTTGTAAGATAGACGATTAACCGGGATCTCTACAAAACGGGGTCCTTTACCAATATTATAAGTAAAGATCGAGGTTGTAAATACATAGGCGTAGGAGTCGGGGGCAGGGGGCCCGGCCCCCTTATATCCAGACCGGGGGGGGGAGAGTATACTCCCCCCCTCAATATTCATAATGGAAAATGAAGATATTTGAAAAGAAAAAAATAAAGAAACGAATTTACAGCAGAATCAATATAAATGTGTGTATATTTGGTGCTTTATCTAATACCAATTCACCTTTTGTTACGAACTATAACCAAAACATTTTGACGCCAGCATCGCAAATGGCATTCTGAACACATCGGGTTTATTCAATGAAAACTCAGCTCACAAAAATAACCGAGTTGTTTCGATTGACAAAAAAAGTGATGTAAAACGTGTCCTAAAAGTAGTTAGACCCAATATATTGTATTCAATTCATAGCTTAAGCTTGAAAATTAAATAGTTCTTCAATGTTGACGATAGATGTACCCGTGCCAGTCCGATAGCAGTCGTCCTCATTTGATTGAATTTGTAGATGCATGAATAGTCATGACAAAATTTTGGAACATTTATTCTTAGACCGGTCTTCATCTGAAGTTGCCCCCCCTCCCCCCCCCCCATATTGAAAACGCTCCTACGCCTATGAAATATTGCTTTTAGATTAGGATGATATATTTCTCACATAGGATAGAAACTATTCTTGAAGCATGAAACATAAGTTTCATTAGAAAATTCCCTTTCTTCAAATGATTAAATCGTATCATGTCATTTTAGTCTTTCAAAAAGGAATATGTATTTGTAGTACTGCGTGAAGAAAACGTCCTTTAGATAGATTACTCTGCTCAAGATAAACAGATATTCACATCTTTAATTGATTGTTACACATGTAAAAATGACATCAACAGTGTTTCAGTAATTTTACAATACATGAGTCATTATTGGTGGAGTAGGGCGACTCTAATATTGTCCCAAATAACCTGGATGAAGAAGGGTAGGACATGAGAAGCATGTTGTCCTTGTCTGTGCGTATTTCTGTATTACACAGCCAGAGAATCCGGATCTCAGGCTAGAACCAAAGCTCTGTCTACTATAATATAGCTTCTAGTAAAACTAACGACGGTCGGTTAATCAGCAAGTGAACTCTGAGATGATGATAGATGTTTATCAAAAACATCATAATAAAGGATGTCAAATGGTTATAAATCGTCCAAGATATTCAAAACCCCGAGGAACTGAGCAAATGCAGATGGAGACGTGTTTTTTTGCATTTGAACACAATCTGCAAATATTAATATTGATGCAATCAGATAGGCTTTTCATAAAAGAAAGCTTCGGAAGTGGGAACTTGTGACGAATTAGAAGAAATAAAATGTTTCCAAAGGAGACATAGATCGTATACTGATTATACAGAGACTGGTGTAGTCATAAACCTTCGTACAATAAAGACAATACAAGAGGTGGTTACATATTGATATATTTTGTTCTCATTCTTATCACTTACCTAATCTAACATTATTTTCAGCAACTGGAAGAGGTTCAATCGCCTTCAACGAACAAATTTTCATTTTAGAAAATTGATGTAGTTTCAGGATTTTTTTTAACATTTTTTTTATTATTATTATTATTTACAGAATTCAAATTTGGCAGAGTAATAAAATAGACTGATTACTAGCTGCACCTTGGTCCCTTATCAAAGAAGAAGATAAATGAAAAAAAAGCACATATGTACATTTTCATCTAGATTAAGTTTGTACTAATGTGCTTATTTTAGCATTCCTAGAAAGTCGTTCAGTTGTTATCAGTTATTTTTTATTTAGATAATTGTAATGTTTTGATAATTTCGTTACAAGACCCTGTGGGTGAATAGCTTTACGGGATACACAAACGCCTCATTCTAGCTGAACAGTAAAGTTCAGGATGACGTCATGCTACTCTCCATACCACATGACACAAGTCGGCTTTGTATATACAGACTAGTCCATTATCGATTGGGGGATTCATAATATAGACTTTGCGTATATTCCACCGATTTATGTTAATTAGTGCATTTAAGCCAATAAAACATAGTTTTCGTAATGTATCACAAAAAAAGTGAATATTTCAAATTTTTTAATTATTTTCGAGGCGTTTGTGAATGTGAAATAATACTAACACTCCCCTTTTTTCGTTTTCCGGTATTCCAAACGGGATGACGTCACACGTAGTGCAACAACATGTCGCCGTCAGAGAGCTCAGGTGCGTGAAACAAAACAGGGCTTTGGAACCATGTCGTCGCAGACTTCAGACGATCTGGACGCTGAACAACGCTGGGCCAACATTGAAGAATACTCCAGCAGAGCTGTCACTGCACTGAGGGACTTTATGCGCTCCAGGGACAAGCGTTTCCAAGACATAGTTTCACTAAATCCTCCGGAGCTGAATGGATTTATAAAGGAGTTTTACCTGGCGTTAAAGGACAGCGTTGACGAGGAATTAACCGGTACTGGCAGCATAACGAGAATTAAAGCTGATCTGCACAAGTTTTTCTTGAAAGCGGCAAAAATTGATATTAGTGTATTAACAGGGTCCGATTTAAGTGAGGGAACATTAGCGACCGAGGAGCCTTCAGCTATTACCCACAAGGAAGTGAGCATGAAAGGACCCACAATGAAAAAACACACACGGCAGCGTACATTTACCTTTGATACGAACGAACTGAGGCAGATCTACATGTCAGATGCGATGAACATGGATAAGCCCGAAACCTTGCAGAACAAAGTGTTCTTCGATGTCTGTATGTATATCTGTAACAGGGGAAAAGACTTTCTACGGTTGATGACAAAGTCAGATTTTGAAGTGTCGACTGACCAGAATGGTATCAGATATGTGTGGTTGAAGTACGACTCAAAGTTTAGTTTTCAGGAGGTTGCAGGCGGGATGACGTTCGAGGGGTCGCCAGGCTCCCAAATTGGAGAAAGAATGTATGAACGCAAGGGTAAGTACATCAGTTCTTGTTACAAAGATTGTGTAATCATCATATCATATCATATCCCCTGATATAAACGCCATATAAACTACTTATGATAACAGGTGAATTTATTTTTGTTTTCATAGTATAATAATGGTTCTATTCTGTTTACTGTAAGAAAAGCCTCCTTCACAATCGATGTAAAACAAATTAAACAACCAACCAACCAAGAAATACTGAACCAGATAACCTCAAGTAAAAAGTTTATTTGATCCAAATTGCTAAACAAATTATTCATGATTAACTCAAGATGTTGCAAGCTTTTTTCTTATAAAAGTCTGCATTATATAACATCAACTCTGATATTGTCAGACACTGATTGAAGAATGGTGAGGAGTTCATTGCTTCATAATTTTACAAGCCATGCAATGTCGTTCGCCAAAGTTACAATCTCTTTTCTGGTTCCTTAAACAGTAGTCTAATTATTCTTGACCCCTTTCTTTTGAAATCAATCGCAATTCAGAAGGAAATTTAAGGAACTTTTTTTTCGTAATATATGGTATATGTTTTTAACTTGATACACCAGAGAGTTGCATTATGGAACCAGAATTAAAAATCAGTGATACAATAAACATTATATATCGTAGATAGGTCTTTCTAAACGCCAGGTCAGTAATGAGTAACAGTGGTCAAAATAATTTGATGTGAAGATGTTTTTCATCTTCTGATGGGGCAATCTTAACGTCAAAATTTCTAAGAATTAAAATAGTGTCTGACTTTTCAAATTATGATTTTCGTTTATAAAGCACAAAATTGCCATTCAAAGTCGATTGATAAGACAAGATGTTAGAATAAATTTATATTCCAAATAATGTCATCAGTTACCGTTAACCCTTTCGCCGTCAATTAAATAGCGAAATGTTCCTGCCAGCGCCAAGTTATTTTAGAGTTTTGCAAGAAATATTTACCAGTTTGCCTGATATTGGCATAACTTTTTCATTATTTGAGATAATGTGTTCAAATTTGACACACAGCTTGATATTAATTAACTAAGTTGTTAGCACATAAAAGAATGTTGTCATGATATGATGTGTATAAATTGTTTACTTCCAAATATGTTTACTTCCAAATATGGTAAAAATATTTTTTTCGCAGAATTTCCTGATGACTTGGTGATTCATAATATACATACCTGAATTGTCGCTTGTTTTGGAATCTTCCGATGTTTCTGGACTGTTGTTTTCATTAGAACAACTTTCCGAAGAACTTTTGTCAGCTGGTACCTCGCTATCGCTGTCATTTGCCAGCATATCTGCGACTTGTTGGCAGGTATAACGTTGATTCCTTCTCGCTGCCGCCATATTGAATCAAAACAAACGTTTCAGAAATGTCAAAAAGTTCAGACAGCTTTAAAACGGCCAATTTTTATCGATTTTTGTTGGAAAAACTTCAAAAACAATTTGACAGCCTTGTTTTCGATTATAACAAAGAAACACGGTGCATGCGTGAGAGTTACATATTCGTAATCGTTGCATTAAGTCGCCTACTAACAACATCAATTTGTCGACGCAAGTAGCATACAGCGCTCTACCAAGCTGTCGACGGAAGTCGCCTATGGCGGTGAAAGGGTTAAACAATTAAAAAACTGCTTAATAGGCTTTTCACATTCCAGTGCGCATGCGAAGAGAAAATTTAGCGGGAGCAAAAAATTGTCAGTCTGTGAGTAAAATGATTTGAAAACTTTCAATGTCAATGTAAATATGGGTCTTTAAACGTTTCGACAAAATTTTGTCTCATTTGTCAACCATTAAATGAATTGTCCGAAAGTTTGATATGACAGGAGATATTGCCAGATACAATAATTTCTCAATATTTTCCGATCAATACAAGTGAGTTTGACTAGAAGTCACGGTCACAAGCCCCATCATTAAAGTTACTGCGATAAGTTTGCCAAGTGTGATATTTACCGGATGTTCCAATTAAAGAAAGAAAAGCCAAGCATTCCCTCATTTATTCTCTTTCAATGCACATGTGCCAAAATATCTAAAACACTGACAAATGAAAATCTTAGTCTTTAACTATGTTTTGGTTCCTACACAATAAGAAAGATCAATATTTCAAAGTCTATTTTTAAAACTTCAAATGTTCCTTGAAGTTGCTTTCAATTTTGTTGCTTAATCTCCTTTAAGGGAATGGTTATAAGTAATTGATTTTCACAGACATCAATAAGTTGTTATGACAGTAATAAATTTCTTGAATATAAAAAGGAGGCCTACACATCTGAAATTCATCTTGATATCTTGCTCGAGTTCTCGTTTATGTCCTTTTTACATCAAATGTAAATGATGTACTGCACAAGAGTTTTATGTAAGATGATGTCAAGGAAGTCCTTTTGTCTTTTTGTGAAAACAATTATATTTAGGGTTCATATTCAGGATTTTGGGGTCATTCATGATTACAGGGATGTGGCATTACTATGCCCGACTTGTCCGAATCGGGACTTTTTGCCACCGGACATGTATATTTTCAAGCTGCGGGCAAGTAAATTTTGCAGAAACGAAAAGCAGACTTTCATATAATTTAATTCATTGTTGATATTTTATGTCTTGAAATGAAATATTACCCATGATTGCTTGATCCACACAATTTTTACAATTCATAATACCTCATTCTCCTTCGCAGTGATCTCCCTTTTCATTTTGGTTAGGAGCTCTCTGCTATCCAGATCTGGAAGGATTATATTTTTTTCATTATAAATTCTGAATCGAAATCTGAATACAGTATTTTTTCAATTCTAGAAGTTTGACTCTTTTGGCCCAATCATTACACAAAAGTAATGGCCAAATTCAGGTTTCTCGAATCACCGAAATACCGTAATACCACCGAAACACCGGAATACACCTGAGATATAGGCTGCCGAGAGTTCTCAAATTTTGTCATAATACCTATTACCTTTATTGTGTACATAAAAGGATGTAAGAGATATATGAAGCTGAGAGATTTCTCTTTTAAAAATCATTTTGACATATTAAATGCTATCATCGAGTACGAAAAATTAGAGTTTATACAACTTGCCTTTACTAACGTATTACCGTTATACTTATGTTTATGCACGTTCCGCATGTAAGGTGAGCCTAGTGCTAATTGATTTATAATTAGCAAGACTACTTTTTTAACATCAGCTGTGAACAAAAAACTAGGTTTTAGATTTAAAGAAAAATCAATTAAATTTAGTGACATCCGTCTTCCCATTGATTATGATAATGGCCATGTCCACCTGTCTGACAAAACAGACAACTGTGGAATGAGAAAATATAAATAAGTGTAGGATACAGCGGGTCCTTTGGAGCGCATTGAAACAATAGATCACAAACTGCCCTTTCAGGCAATACAACGGCTCTTTTAAGGGCTGAAAATGCAATGAAAGACTTCCTTCGAAAATTGTCATATTACAAATAATAAATGTTGTTGTGTTCCTACTATGTTCCTTGCAGCGTAAATGCCAGGCTGATTGAAATCACGGAAGTATAAAAATAGAAGTCAGATCGCCACAGTAGCACACTTTTATGACACCTTGGCGCTTGATGTTATTGTGTATTGAATAAACAGTAGTTAAGCGCTATTAAGCGCTACCGGACAGACGCTTAAGATGATTTCAGTAAAAAATGGGGTGAACATTGAAACCTTTGTTTGGCTTGGTTAACTAAAGCACTCCGACGACCAGTCAATCTCACTACGGTCAGCCTGTTAAAATGTAATGAATTACATTACACTTACAAACATTAAATCATCATCCTAAAGTTCCAAATGAAGGACCCAATTTCACAAAACTACAAGTATTTACCCACTAATGTACTTCAACACGTTAACTGTTCGAAAGTTAACGCTTTCTACTAAATGTTATGTCAATCTTTTGAAATAAGTTAGTCTGCCGAGTAAATACTTTTAATAATTGCGTGAAAATGTGTCCTGAACATTTTGCATCATGTAAAAACCTTGTATGTATTTACATGTAATCGCAATTGTTAAGTTTTAAAGAATAGTAAATTGTGTCCCGAATAATTTGAAAGCTTATCTAAATCTTTATAGACTGGTGTATGCAAAGGTTATCAAAGCGTCATTAATTATGATAAGTGTAATAGAATTAGGTAATCCCATTAATCAACGTTTCAGCGACTCGTGATGGTCATCTGTACTTGTGTTTATAGATAAGGTGACAAATAGAATGGACATATTGATTTGCTTTGTACATTTAAGCATGCCTAAAAGAAGTAAGAATTGCTCTAATTCGGACATCTCAACAAGAAATAGAGTCTGGGCATAAGCAAAAGTAATTTAGCGGCTGTTTTCGATATATCATTTGAAATTCTACTCTAATCTTTCGAACTCTAACCAAAAGATTTGGCTAACATAATCAAAGTCGAGTTGAATCAACCAGAAAAAGAAGTCGCTTGTACATCCAAAGCTTCAATGAATTTACGTTATTAGAGAAAGTCAAAACAAAGGGTATTCCTGTTTAACCAAAGGGTGTTTCGGTGTTACTATGCTTTTAACGGGTATTCCGGTGTTTTGGTGGGATTACGGTATTTCGATGAATCGTGTGACCGCAAAATTCATTTACATGTAAAAAAGTGACAGAAGTTGCTTAAATCATACTCAAACCAGTTCGCAACCTTAGTTTTTTTTCTTGTTGGTTAGCAACAAGGTCCCAAAACATTCAACACAGGAAAAGTTTATTCGATGTAATGAAGCAATTAAGTACAATGTCATACTCTCAAAGTAACGGACATCAACAGTGTATTTTCGTTATGAAAAAAGATTGTCTCAAGATGGATTCTTTAATACACATTTTGAAAACAAGTTACATAGTGATGACTGGTAATACTGTCTAAATTATCAAAGTATGCATGAATTTGATTCACAATTCATTTTCAAAGCATGGCATGTTGTATTCAATCATAAAGAACTCATTTTTCTGGCGCCTGCGCTATATTGTTTGTGTCACATGAATGTATATATTCTGTTGTCATGAGATTTCTGTGATGGCAGTGGTATTGTACTGTAGTGTAACAAAGGAAAGTATTCCTGATCGGAGTTTGATAATACCTCTCAGTGGAAACAGATAGGCCTAAAAAAATAAATTGTTAAGTGTAAAATCTTCAAAATACAACAGAAATTGGTCCAAATCCGACAGAACCAACAATTTCCTGATCCCTGCCCCTGGCTATATAAGTCAGTGAAAACCCTGAGAGCCCCTGTTCATGTTTGTGAAAGATGTGTTAACCCTTTACCAAACACCACATTTTCGACTGTTTCAAATTCAAAGAGTTTGCAGACGGCATTTCAAAATATGATGAAATTGGAAAATAACCATCTGATAGGTTAGGAAACATTGTGGGAAAAGAAAAAAATTGCTCGCCATGACCAACTTCTCCTTTTCCCACAAGTTTTCTAAAGTTGTCTGCAACAAACTGATTAATTGTCATTATTGTTTTGTAATGACCTAGCTACAATAGAAATGAATCAAGTCTATTTCCAATGTTCCAGAGGTGATAGAAGATGATCAATTGCTGTAAGGTAAGATGATATGCAGAAATCTGTCACTGTTGATATCTCAGATCTTGTGAGGTTTAGGTGTCACCTAAAATTGTTATATAATCTGACAGATAATGTTTCTTAACTGACCTTGTTCACTATAGATTCGTCTAATAAGGGAGCTGCAAACCAAAACAATAGCTCAGCTTAATATGAACGGAATGAATAAAGAAAACCATAAGACTAGATTATTCACGGTTTTCCAACCCCTTTCATAAACACACCAAAAAGAAATAGAGCATTTATATTGCAGAGATTGCAATCTGTTAAAAGTGAAATTTTAGTTAACAACTGTCTAAACTCTTTTTTTATGAAATACCATCACTTATAAGTGATGTTATTTTAGAAATACTATTGTCACATGGGTCTTTGAAAACAATTAATCGCTTTTGTTACATGACACAAGCAATGGAATGGATCAAAGGTAACATAAGACTAGATTATTGACGGCTTTCCAACCCTCTTCATAACCGCACCAAAAAGAAAAAGAGCATTTTATGTTGGGGATTACAATCTGTTCAAACAGAATTTTTCATAAACAACAATCTAAACTTTTTATTTATGAAATATCTTTACTTATAAGTGATGGTATTTATAAGTGATGGTACATGTATTTTAAAAGTACCATTGTCACATGGGTCTTTGGAAACAGTTAATCGCTCTTGTTACATGACACAAGCAAGGTACAAGAGAAAGTGTTCCTACTTTTATTTTAACCCAAAAGGCTTTCGCATAGAAGTGCTGAGAGGTGCTAAGGCTCGCTTCAAGTTACAGGTTTTTCCCTTGACCTTTTTATTAGCTCACCTGAGCACAAAGTTCTCAAGGTGAGCTTTTGTGATCGACCAATGTCTGTCGTCCGTTGTGCGTCGTCCGTTGTGCGTCGTCCGTTGTGCGCCGTCAACAATTTCTTTAAACATCTTACTCTCCTAAATCATTGAGCCAATCTTAACCAAACTTCACAGGAATGTCCGTTGGGTGATGCTCTTCAAAAGTTGTTCAAAGAAATTGATTCCATGCAGAACTTTGGTTGCCTTGGCATGAAAAAGGGGGAATTTCTGCAATTTTTAAAAAATCTTCTTGTCTAAAACCACTGGTCAGAATTCAAAATAATTTCACAGGAATGTTCTTTAGGGGCCTCTTTAAAAAATTGTTCAAAGAATTTTGATATCTCGAAAAATATGGCCACCAGGCTGCGTTGAACTTTGAACGCGTTTTTGTTTTTACTATATAGATGAATGCTAAAATCATTAACTTTATAAACATCATTTTTTTTTCCAAACCTCTGGGCCAATTTCAATGAGATATGTGAAGCATTCCTAGTTGGAGGGGAAAAAGATTTGTTAAAAAAACAATTAGTCATGTGACCAAAATGGCTGCCATGCCCATATTTGGTAAAAATCTTAAAAGATCTTCTTGTCACAAACCACTTATCAGATTTCAAAATAATTTTACAGAAATGATTTTTTGGGGGCCCTTCTATTAAGCTTGTTAAATTTATTTAGATATCTAGAAAAACATGGCCACAAGGGTGAGTTGAACTTCGAACGCTTTTTTGTTTTCACTATATATACATATATGGTAAAATTCATAACTTAACAACCATCTCTTTTTCCCAAACCTCAGAAACAAGATCAATGATTTATCATGTGAAGCATCCCTAGTTCTTTGGGGGCCCTTCATTAAAGATTGTTAGAAAAAAAATAGATATTTCGAAAAACATGGCCGCCAGGGTGCGTTGAACTTTGAATCTGTTTTTGTTTTCACTATATACATGTTTGGTAAAATTTATAACTTAATAAACATATATTATAAAAACATGAATTCTTATATCTCAAAAAACATGGTCACCAGGGTGCGTTGAAATTTTAACCTGTTTGCATTTCCACTATATACATTGTATGGTAGAATTTTTAACAAAATACATCAATATCAATTTGGCTGTCCAAATATGCCAAAATGATTACCCCAAAATGGCAACAATATGTCATACTGGACAAAAGTGCAGGCTGATCTTCGTACATACATTCTGTAATAGTAAAATATTCAGTTTCCGCATTGTAGGAATTATGTGCCATTTCAATGTCCTACATCAAGCATACAGTGTCTAACTTGTAAAATGGGGAAAGAAAAATGGTCAATGCATAGAAGCACAAGAACCTCTGTGTAAAAGTAATGTTTCTAACTATTCTTCATATAGGTTGTAATCTCAGGTGAGCGGTTCTAGGGCCATTATGGCCCTCTTGTTTATGCTATTTTGGGGGACTTAACGATCTTCAAAGGTATACAGGAACTGGTGGTCATTTAGTATACAAGTTGGGGGTAAAGGAAAACCCTGCATTGTTTGATTAAACATGGGATTTAAGCAACTTATCTCAAATCTCTGAGTTCATCTTTAACACTTGCCGGGTAATTGATCAATTCCTACAAATTGACTCTCCTTTGTGCATCCTCACTTGTGTACCACAGCAGTTTTGAAATTCATCTGCTTTAGACAGCATGCATTTTCTCTTTCCTGAATTCAAATGTCTATCAATTTTAACTCTACTGACAGAGACAGTCGTTGAAAGCATTGTAAAGAAATCCATTTTTAATCACTGTCTGCTGAAAATTGGTGAAGTAAGGGAATGGTTGCCCTTTTTTTTTCCTAATTTCATTAGTTTCATTTATTTTATTTATCAAAGTGACAAATGATATCTTTGAAAAGTTGCAAGACAAATAGGCAATTATTATACCTTGAACTTCAAATTGATGGCCACTTACAACATGTATGCAAATCCTGGTTATGGCATTTGGATTTTGATGAGAAGCAGTTGTGCTGATGGTTCTCCTTAGCTTAATCAGCCGTTATAGGCAGTTAAGTTTTGGGTCTTCCATCATTAAGGGTAAGGCATGACAACATCATTGAATGATGTTGACGCAATTTAAAAACCAATATAAATGAAAATTAATACATTGAACTAATTGTTAAAAAAAGGGAATCTTGCTTAAAATGAACAAATTCTCCTTTTGTTTCTATACTTTCACAATCTGATCAGCTGCAAATGTGGTGACAGTCTTGTAATTCTGTAAGAGAAAGGATTGTCTGATCAATACGAAGGCTGTTACTTATGTATCAACTGACAGAGTAGGAGGCAAGTAAAACAATGATTGAACTCATGTTTCTATGGTATCTCCGGCTTATTACCACTCTCTCCCTGTGATAATTGTGAAAATGACCTATGCAATGTTGTCTCAACTGTTCTCTGCATTGCCATTTTCAACTTTATACAATTAACCCCTTACCAAACACCAAATTTTTGACTGTCCGTAATTGAAAGAGTTTGCAGACGACATTTCGAAATGTGATGAAATTGGAAAATAATCTTCTGATAGGGCAGAAAACATTGTGGAAAAAGAAAAAATTGCTTGTTATGAGCAATTTCTCCATTTCCCACAAGGTTTTCTAAAGTCGTCTGCAACAAAGTGGTCAAATGTCGTTATTGTTTGGGAAAGGGTTAAACTAACAAAATCTGCAACAAAGTGGTCAAACGTCGTTATTGTTTGGGAAAGGGTTAAACTAACAAAATCTGCAACAAAGTGGTCAAATGTCGTTATTGTTTGGGAAAGGGTTAAACTAACAAAATCTGCAACAAAGTGGTCAAATGTCGTTATTGTTTGGGAAAGGGTTAAACTAACAAAATCTGCAACAAAGTGGTCAAATGTGGTTATTGTTTGGGAAAGGGTTAAACTAACAAAAAGCTTTTGGTGCAAGACTATAATGCAACACAAATGTCAAGGATTTACTTTATACACAGGGTATTTCAAAGCTGCGTTGAAACATGATTGAGCCACTTTTTGAGCCAATATAAAAACATTGAGCCATTGTTCACGCATTCCATCCACCTTTAATTGAGATACTGAGCCATTTTTTGGGATACATTTTTCTTTCACACCAGGGGTAGGCATTGAAAAAATGTAACACATAAACACACCGGTACAGATAAAAGACTTTGTTTAACCCTTTCCCAAACAACAAATTTTTGGCTGTCCCAAATTGAAAGAGTTTGCAGACGAAATTTCAAAATGTGCTGAAATTGGAAAATAATCTTCTGATAGGCCAGAAAACATTGAGGGAAATGTTTTCAACGTTTTCTAATGTCGTCTGCAACAAAGTGGTCAAATGTTGTTATTGTTTGGGAAAGGGTTAAGATATAATATTGCACATGACAGTTCCTCCTTAAGTTCTCAAAAGTTGTTCACAACCTTTTCCCCGCTATTTTTAAGTTATTACCAAAATGGAGCATTAGTATTAATTAAGCACACTTTCACACTAACAAAACAACAACATTGAATGTGATTATGTTTGCTTTATTTGAAATCAAGGGAGCGCAAACTCGCAGTCACAATTTTAGAAATTCTCTTTTATCTTTTTTCAAATATAAACTCAAATGAAAAAGGTACATGGATAGGGCCATAACACATCATACTATACATCATACTACTGCTTCATCCAGAATGATTCAAATTCCCTTTGGCAGCTGTCAATTGTTGAAAAAGCTAACTCATCAATAAAGTCAATGTTTCTGTAGCTTTTTTGGTTTTTTAAGGACATTTTCTACAGTTTTGTAAATAAATAATCCTTTTATAAAAATTTCTTAATTCTAATTATGTTATTCAACATTTTATTGTGAATTCAAAAATGAAAAGAAAAATGCAGATCGACGAGTTAGTTTTTTTGTAAAATGGCATTTTCCATGGTAATCGGTTGCAACAAAAATGCCAAAATGACCATACCATCTTCAAAGGTAACAAACTAATTTCTGGAAGGTTTATTAATACAAAAATCATGTATTCATACAATCAATACTTTAAAATTCAATTTTACTAAGAATAATTACAATCTGAACATTTTTTGTAATCCAAATCAGATTTTCAAATTTTTGTATTCAACAAAAAACAATGAAAGCTGATATCTATATTACATAAAAATGAAGATTTATAAAAATTCCTTTCATAGAACTCAAGTAAAATTGAATCTTATAATAAAAAATGCAAAAAAAAGTATATGTTGACAAGTTAGTTTTTCTGTAAAATGACAGTTTCTATGGTAACCATATTTGAAAAACATTTATGAAAAAGACTATTATAACTTTAAACTTGAAAAACAGAAGCTGGGGGCTTAGTTTGCATGAGAACTATATAATATTGTTAATAAACATTTATATTTTTTTGGAAAATATGATTATTATTTGGAAAAGAAATGCATACAGTTAACTTCATCCGAATAGAAAAGTTTATCCAACTACTATGCAAGTACCTCTTCGGTAACAGATTATTATCTCCCTTGCACGCAGATGAATTGCACGCAGATGAAGCGCGCAGAAAAAACTACCGAGAACGTCCTTAATATCTTTAAATATTCGAACATTTCGAAGTATAATTATAAGTAACTCATTTACAAAAAAAATTATTTATTTTTACATTTTGAATTGGCATGTGTATCCTCGATTTTCACTGACAATTTCAAATGAAATTCATTCATCCAGTGACATTAAATGCTTTGATTTCCAAAGAAGACTATGCAAGAACTATCTAGCTAAGTTCATCCAATGATATGCTGCTTTGTCAGCTTATTTTAAGGTTAAAGGTTAAAGTGACCCTTTTTTATTCACACATTTCATTGCTAAGTATACCATTGATCACCCTATGTATCAAGCATCATCAGCTGTTTTATGATCACATCTATTTGACTCCAACAGAATCTAAATATGGCAATGTTTACTCAACCAGGTGATAGAGCCGTTCTTGATAGAATATAGATTTTCAATTGGTCTGATTACCAAACAAATGGATTTCAAACAATGTGGTATATAACATTTTACTGGTGGAGTTTTCATGACAATTCTTTGACCAAACGGTCTCATGTTCAGCCATGGCTTGAGCCAAATTTGGCAAATGACTCCATTGTTACTGAATGACAGAGTGAGCCCTTGCACTTATCCCATTACAAAACAATAAAGACATTTGACCAGTTGTTTCTTGCTGGCGACTTTGGAAAACATTGTTGGAAAAGGAGAAATTGCTCTTAATGAGTAATTTCTTCTTTTCCCACAATGTTTTTTAATCTTTCAGAAGAAAGTGTTTCATTTTCATCACATTTTGAAATGTGGTCTGCAAACTCTTTGAATTTGGGAAAGGTGAAAATTTGGCATTTGGTAAAGGGTTAATCCTTAAAAGGCTATGATAAGACTTGACAATATTTACTTGACTTTTTATCTCATGCATCGCCCTGTTATTTTCCCCCCTTTTTTATTTTTTTCCTTCTGATAATAGCTATTGGTTATGTCACATTGAGATTCCATTGAGAAATGTAGGGATTCGTTTTGATGTTTGATTTCTTCGTTTGTTCAGAAATTCTGAAACATATTTGAAGACCACAGGACATTTAGTTGATGAATATGGAAGTTTATCTATCATTCTTTACAAGTGACCCTGTAATAAATCAATTTTTCTTCTTTGAGCATATTCAAATAAGAACAATCATTCCAAGAAAGATAATAACTACAATAATTTATTCCTTCTTTTAAGGCTTTGATTGAATTTGAAGGGCCTTTTCTTCCAATTGGGAACGGGTCTTTGCCGTTGGGTTTAAGAAATTCATGGGCAAATTTGGAGAAAAACGGGGCTTTTAAGAATTTTACAATAAATCCAAGGTAATATATGGATTTAAAGGTTCTAGAAGGACTGTTGTAAAAAATCTTTAACCCTTTGTAAGATTTTCAAGGCCATCTATTAACTGCACATGTCTTTAAAGTTCACAAGAGCATTAAACATCAACCAGTTTATCTAGGTCAACATCTCTGGAATTTTTTCAGTGAAAATGCCATTGTGACATATTTCACAGTACTTGCAGGTAATATGCCTTTAAGGCAGAACTGTTGTAAAACCCATGGGTTTCCTAGTTCTTATTTGAGCTGCTTTGAGGCCATCATCATAGGTGGCATTATGGAAATAACTACCTATTTCACCAATTTTTTATTGATAAAGAAGGGGCTGGGTAAGATTTTTGAAAGGTTTGTCATCTCAACCGCGGTGGTAGCATGGCAAGTCAGTGAAGTCTGTATTCTTTTTGTCTGATACAGAAAGATCGGACTGGTATTGCACATTAGAAGTATTATTTCAAAAAAATGAAGAACTTGCTCAAGTCTTGCACTTAATTATCAATTTTTCTATCAGAGGTCTAGCTAAATAGGCCAGTTCCATTGCATTTGTTTTTATGTTTCAATTTTTAACCCTGATAGTGCTGGAACTGACGTTATGTAATGTGGCGGCTGGCCTGTGACCTAACCTGTTTGCTACCCTGAGTATCTTTCCTCAAGAAAATTAAGCCCAATATTTTTTAGCCTGCAAATATATCAATATACGTTTATCCACATCACTTAATGTGTGCAAAAGGACCTTACAACTGTCTATGCGCCATAAAACACCATCCATTCATTACAAAATAAAGCAGATATTTAAGGTTTTGGAATGCTATACTGTGGGCATTTTTTATGAGATAATTTTAATGAGTGTCTTCAATAAGAGTTATACTAGATGCAAATGTCTTATAGTACCAAGATCTGACAAACCTACTGCAAAAGATTTAAGAAAGTACCACTGTGACCAAAGCATGAATTGCTTGTCTTCATTTTTTCATCTTATCTCTTTAATACCTATATTCCGGCAGCTACATTTTGGGGTTGTAGGTTGTTTTTTTTTCTTTTCCTTAAAAAATGTCAGAATCAGGAAGACAAATTTGAATGACTGCATCATCTGGAAATCCCATTCCGATTGTATGAATTTGTGTATGAAAAGCTTTTCTCTTTCTGTAAGGAATTGAGGCTGTATTGCTTCATATCATCAGTTGGGAAGCCAATGAATGGTCTAACAGCAGGACATTTAGAATTGGGTTTATTTAAGTATTGAAGCAGTATGTTTATTTTTTGTCATTTTACAAAGGACAGCTTTAACTGTGCAGTTCTATTTTAGGAAAAACTGATTTTCTACAATCTAAGTCATGCTGGTATAAATCATTAATGTTTAAGTGTGTGTTTGCAAAACTGTGATCGAAATTGATTTTTCTAAGCCTTTGTAAGTGTTGGTTTGAAGAAAATAGCTTTTATATCCTCTTTTCCTAATGGTGCCAAGGAAGAAAAGTTGTTCATTTTGATTTATTTTAATGTAGAATTGGTTACATTAGTCTTTTCTCCAATGCTCTTTGTTGTTGTTATTTACTTTGTTGCCCACTTACAGATTGTATCATTTTATAAGGTTGATGGGCGACATTGTGAAAAAAATGATCTTTTGATTAGTTATATTTCCCATTCTTTCGGACATACTGCTCTTAATCATTTAACCCTTAGAATGCTGGGCTATGTTTAAAGATATAGCCTTAGTATTATCTGTTTAATTTTGTTAAGGAAATATACTCAGAGTAGCAAACAGGCTAAATCTTAGGCCAGCCACCGATTTACTTGGCGACTGGCTTGGATCTAACCTGTTTGCAAAATAATAAAGCTGGTTCTAGCACTCTAAGGGATAATAATGGTAATATCCAATTTTCTGCAGACAGAGGTGTGTCATAAGCAAACATATCTCTATCTCATAGCTTTAAACAGTACATGAAGAAGGCTCTCATATTATTCATGGTCTCTTTTAAAGTTATGAGATAATTCTGATCTTAAAGGTACCTTTAGTATCTAAGTCTTGTCAAGACAATTAAGATGAATTTCCAGAAAGAGGAGAAGGAAAAAGAAGTAAGGAATTAACCCTTTTCCAAATGCCAACTTTTCAACTGTCCCAAATTGAAAGAGTGCTGATGACATTGAAAAATAGTCTTCTGATAGGGCAGAAAACATTATGGGAAAAGGAGCTATTGCTTGTTAAGAGCAAGTTCTCCTTTTCCTACAATGCTTTCCTGGGGGTCATTTGCAAAACAGTGGTCAAATGTTGTTATTGTTTGGTAACAGGTGAAATAAAGCATTCTCATTATTAAAAGACTGTGGTAATTAACAATATAAGGTTTTTTGGAAGTAATGATAAAGTAAGCTATTTTGGATCGATATAGCAATATCAGTAATAATTGACACTATTACAATGAGTACCAACAATATAGGATTAAGAGAAGAAAAATAAAAGTGAAGGGAAAGCTCCTGTTTTTCAGACTATATAAAATTGCTGTATCATCCTTGTATGATTGCAACACCACCAATTATACATGGAGGAACAATGAAGACTTTTCCCACTAGATTACATGACTTTGCACAAAATGCAATAACTGTCATACGTAATGGGTGTGTAACAAAGAGAAAATTGATTCAAGATTATGATTTTTGCAATTGGTTGTGTAGTTAAACTTGCTCAACATAGATATAATTGGAAGTAAACTAGTCTTGATTATCCCCCAAACTTGACTTACACCTAACAAGACCTTTTGGTTATTGAAAGTGTTCAAATGGCAATAATAATTATGGTTGCATTTGAATAGGATGATATTTCTTTCTTTATTTGATTATAATTAAAATTATTTTTGGAGAAACATAAAATTCCTTCTTTAAGCAAATATCCATTTTTGTCTGTAGCAGTAAAGAAAAGTCCAGTCCTTGTATCTTTATTTTCTTTTATTATTTTAGTATTTACCTATTAAACACATTTCTTCTTATTGGCATTTCGAGGGTTCAGTGCAATACTATAGTAAGTGCTTCATGTTTATGAAGCACTTACTATAGTATTGCACTGAACCCTTGATTTGTGTTTTGTCTGGTTGTAAGCATCATCTTAGGCCTATTAAGTGAAACGTCTATAATAAGTGCTTCACATGTGTGATAAGCTATGAATACCAAAATGTATGAAAGAAAGACTTAATCATTTTGTTGTTATTTAAGTGGGTAAGTGTTTGCTTTACAAAAGTTCCATTCAAGGAATACATATTGAAGTTATTAAATGAAAAATAGGGGGAAGTCTAGGGCCATGCACTTTAAGTTGTGAACAGACCAAACTTTTATTTAGACTTGTACAAAGTACATCATCTACATCATTTTTCTACATGGATAAGATTAAAAAGTAAAAAAAGTTAGCAAAGAAATTTGTATCTCATCTACCTCTGATATTGTTATCCAGATAAGTTGTTGGAGTCTGCGCCGATTGACCTAGGATGGTAATTTACAGATTGATACTCGACTCATTCCCCCATATGGATATTTCAGATTGGTCAAAAATGAAAGCATGATTAAACTGTTTAAATTGTATGGAAAAAATACCTTTTCTCTTTGATATTGGATAGAAACTATTGAGACAAAAGGATAAAATGCTTATTATGAGCAGTTTATCCTTTTGTCATAATAATATCTGAAGTGTTCAGAAGCAGATATTGTGTTGAAGCAAGATACAAATGTACCATAGAGCGCCCTAATATGGACAGTTGAGTAAGGGTCTTCTTCCTCCATCATCTAGAGTCGGCTTAGCAGTATAACTGAAATAATGATGACATGATGTAAAATTCCATATAAATAAAGTATTAAGGAGCCAGGGCTTAGGTAAGTTTTCCATAGTTTAAAGCGACCACCATGAACTTATTGTGCCACCTGAAGTGTCGTACTTATTTATATAAAAATATGATATATGCAATTGCAGAGAAAGACTGTCATTCATTAAAACTTGTTTATATTCTAACAAATGTCAAACATGATTATCAATTTATTTTTCTTGTTTCAGGAGATCCGAAATGCCCTGTGCTATCGTATACAGCATACGTTATCCATCTCCACCCTATGTCTGACGCCTTCTGGCAGAGACCAAAGAGAAGCATACTCCCAACTGACTTTGTGTGGTACGACAACATCTCCATCGGAAATAGCACTCTGAACAAACTCATGAATAGGATTACTCAATCTGCAGGTAATGTGGTCATTCTGTTGTATTGGACGAAAAAAAGCTTGAAAATTTTGGGCTCAAATCTTCCAAATGTAGAAAAACCCAAACAATTTTAACTATGGATTCGGCTTATTTTGCTTATGTAGAGAACATCAAAAACAATTTTAATAGGGGATTGGGCTTAATTAACCCTTTGTAGAAAACTTCAAAATCATGTTTAAGGGGGGGGGGGGGCTTATTTGCCTTGCCTTATGTAGAAAACCTCAAAAAACAAGTTTAAAATAAGATCGGGGGTATTTTCCTTAATGATAAAGCCTCAAAATTCTACTAGAGGGTTTGGCTTATTTTCCTGAGGTAGAAAAACATGTCTAGACAGTAGAAGTTTTTTCTCAGAAATTACAAGTTAGATCTCAATAGTATTTAGAGGACCTGCTCTCAAATTGTCAATGGCATATTGTTTGCACTTGAAAACAAAATGAAATGTATCGTGGCGCTAAAACATAAATCTATTTCAAAGCCGTTTTAAGCAAGAGAGTGATTAAGTGCACCATTACCCTATTGGTCCTTTAGTCACTGAAGTCTCTGGAAGCTTCTGCTTAATTAAGTATATAACTCAAAAGGAATTGAACTATTGATATTCTTTTGAAATCAAGAACCTGTTTCTTTATACCACTCCTTTATTGACTGGACCAAATTCATAGGAATGGCAGGTAGAAATTTCAAGTATCACAAAGTGAAATAAGAGAGCATTTCTTTGGTGTTCCTTTGTAATTATGTATGCAAACCAATAGATTCACTTTACATTATTACTGTGCCTTTTCTTGATTCTAAGTACTCTTTGAAATACCTCTTTGATAGAAAATCACAATGCCTTTATTAAATCGGATAGAAACTTTTACCAGTATGACAAAAGAAAAACTGAGAACAATCTTTGTTGATCCAAATAGTTTAAATAGTCTGAAGCTGTGTGAAATAATGTTTAGGTAAGTCATTGGCTTGATCTAGTGAGCAACCAATGTAGTTCATATGCAGAGAGATTGAATTTATTTCTGACAAATGAGAAAATATCCCTTTTGGTCATTTTTTTTTTAATGTTGAAGGTATTTGATAACAGATGTGAGGAAATCTGGAAGTTAAAGATTAATTTCTTTTAAACTGCATGACAGCTGTACTGTGGTATGATACCCACTGAAGAATAGTCATTGGAAGCAAAATTAGGTCTTAATTTAATTCTTTAAGATGTGTATAAAGTCAATTAACATGTATCTTAATCCCAAAGCGTGACATCGTTTTTTAGACTTATCCCATATAAACTGTACATACTGAGATAAATTGATGCTTCCTGATTAATTTTGCTTTCAATAGTTACTTTTGATTGTATATATCAAACAACAAAATTATAACAAAAACATAATTGTTTCAATGTTTCAAATACATTTTATTCTGACTTACAAATTTTCTCATCTATGAAGAAGCGCCTGTAAAAGATGCCTACACAATCTTTGATAATGGGTAACTGTGATGCTTAACCAGTTGCATAGTTATGTTGTAAGGTGTCCTTATCATTAATAATACAGTGGATATTACTTGCTGTATAATTTGTACATGAGACTGCAGAGATGACAAAATCTGACTTTTATTTACTTTTTCAGAAAAACCAAATCTTTTTCTGCTTTGGTCTTTATAATGGTTATAGAATAAGTAAATTTCAGTAAAAAGTGACTTATCCATTAACAAGCCAATGTGACCATGTGAGCAATGTTTACGAAAAATATTTGAACAAGATGGCCAGGCCACAGGTATATTTGCTCTTTCCAGCAGATAACTTTTGGTATCCACATTTTATTTGCGTATGCTCTGATTGTCAACTTTCCTGTTCTGGTGGTTTATGATAATCAATGGTTAATAACGTCGTTACGTCTAACACTTGGAAGAGAAATCACAGTCGATGGCTGATGTGGATGAGATGGGTGATGTGGAAGGGAAACCGCAGTCGTTGGGTGATGTTTTTTGGTCATTCTCACCCCTCAACTCAAAATTCTCTGCAGGGTCTTGGAGCAAACGGCATGGCCAAAATGGAAACAACTTTCACCAGCGGTTGAGCAAAATTTGATTGTCGGATCATGGCGTATATAAAATGGTGGAAAATAAAAGGAATCTGCTGAAAAAAATGCATAAATACCAGCTCATTCAAGGGCGCCGCCATTTGCAATCTGTTTGATATCGAAAACATTGATCATAATAAGTAAGGCAATATGGAGAATTGATTTTGCCACCCCTGCTCAGACTTGTTGGAGGTAAACGAACGCCATGTGCCGGTAGCAGTCTATATACAATCAAGAGCACTTGATAGTGTGTCATATGCATGCTGTACTGTTGTCACGAACTAGTGACCCTTTCTTTTCTATGTATTCATGCTTTAATCACACCTGAAAAAGATATCTTATCAAATCATTGTAACAAAAGGAGAAATTGCTCATCTGAGCAATTTCTCCTTTTGTCACAATGATTTCTGCCCAATATCGTTAGAGGAAACTTTTATTTCATAATTGATATTGTTGTCTACATTATTGCTTACAATTTGGACAATGAACAAAAAAACAAATATATTGGAAGTGGTTAAATACCTTTTGGATGCATTAGCTGAAAGCAATGAAACTAAAACATGAAACATTGCACAAATATATTGGAAGTGGTTAAATACCTTTTGGATGCATTATCTGAAAGCAATGAAACTAAAACATGAAACATTGCACAAATATATTGGAAGTGGTTAAATACCTTTTGGATGCATTAGCTGAAAGCAATGAAACTAAAACATGAAACATTGCACTTATATTGGAAGTGGTTAAATACCATTTGGATGCATTAGCTGAAAACAATGAAACTAAAACATGAAACATTGCACTTATATTGGAAGTGGTTAAATACCTTTTGGATGCATTAGCTGAAAACAATGAAACTAAAACATGAAAATTGCACTTATATTGGAAGTGGTTAAATACCATTTGGATGCATTAGCTGAAAACAATGGAACTAAAACATGAAAATTGCACTTATATTGGTGCTGTGAAGCTCTTTCATTAAACTCATATTGAGAAAAGGTGCAACTAAAATATGGATACTTTACAGGGGTGGCAAAATCCAGTTTCTTTATTGTTCAGCTTGTCCAAAACCCTTAACAGACAAGTAAATTTTTACTTAAATTAACTATAGAACCATTATATGGACATGTCAAGGGTTCAGCGCAATACTATTGTTTGTGAGGCACTTGCTATAGTCTTGCGTTGAACCCTCGTTGTGCAGATGTAGATTTGGTATTAACGAACAAATAAATCAAAATAAGATATTAACACCCCTGCTTTATTTAAGCTTACAGGAGATTTGACCTCTTAGTAAACAGTTATCTAGTTATCCTAGTCTTAATGAATACTCCAAAGAAAGAATATTCACTATTACTATGAGCCTATTCTTTTTTTGTTCCATCGTTTATGAATTTAGTCATTGTCAAAGATGATGAAAATTCTCAATTGTAAGTGGTGGAAGAAACTCTACTTCATAAAAGACACCTTTTGCAACAAAGATATGTTATTGATCACTGTAGTATGTATCAATTACAACAAAGAATGTGTTATTTTTTAGACTTTGTTATTTTCGTCTTCTTTTAATTAAATCATTTCATAAAGTCCCATTCAATGGAATGAGGTCAACTTTGGCTATTTCTGATCTAAAATAACTCATTTTTGATGATTATGTTAAAATTGTCAAGTGTAACTTAGTATCCTGCCAGTTCTGTTAGTTATTCACAACTAATCTCGATTTACATATTGTATGGTGTTAATATCTTTCCCTCTCTTGTAACTCTATTCCCCATTACAAGTCTGCCTCACAGCTACCCAATAAAGGCAAACGAGTCTTCATACATTTCTGTAATAGTGTCAGTTTATGCTTATGCAAACAGGTTTAGATCCAGGCCAGCCGCCAAGTACATCTTTTTTTTTGTAAATTGGCGGCTGACCTGTGATCTAACCTGTTTGCTACTCTGAGTATCTTTTCTCATCAAAACTTAACAGATATTTATGTTTTGGAAAGCAACCTACACAAACATCTTTTTTTAGAAAATTAAAAGGTTCCTGTCATAGAATCAATCTGTTTTACAGGTTTGCCTGATAGCTATCTAATTAATGCCAATCTAAAATTTGCTAGATGTATAGGTTTGGCCAAAAGCTTCCCAATCTATTTCATTAAGTGCTCATACAGCTATACATGTATATAGGTATTACAAGTCTACCTGACAGCTACCCAATCAACGCCATTAAGTCTTATAGTGCCGGAACCGACTCAATGCTTATGCAAATGGGTTAGATCCAGGCCAGCCGCCAAGTACATTGGCATCTGGCTTGTGATCTAACCTGTTTGCTTCTCTCATTATCGTTCCTCATCAAAGTTAAGCAGATATTTCAGGTTTTTGAAAGCAGATGACACAAAACTTTATTTTTAGAAGAATACTCAGCATTCTAAGTGTTGAGTGTTCATACAACTCTGTATGTATTACAGGTCTGCCTGACAGCTACCCAATCAACGCCATTAAGTCCTCATACATTCCTGTCATAGAGTCAATCTGTCGGTCTGCACTCTTTGGGAGCCAGCAGTTCCGGCGCATCCTTCAGATGAAGCACAGTAACCAGCCAGACAATATTCACCTTGTTCGTAAACGACATTCCGAGGGATCTCTGTCGATTGCTAGCACTCTCAACAGTAGTGCCCTGTTTCGTCCACGTCTTTCTGAACCTAGGCTTCCGGTCTACATGTTGAATGCAGAAGAAGAAGCCTTGAGGTGCAGCTCAGCAAGTCCTATTTTACGGTATGAGTGCTGTGAAAAATTAATTCTCTACAGGTTTATGCAACTATGATTAGACTTTGTTCATACTGTTGTCTTGCTTTGAACCCAACCTTTTTATTCATGATTACATTCCTGCAGCAAGGAATTCTAGAAAACACTGTCCAAAAAAGGACATTGTGCACATCATGGGTAATTTCCCCTTTTTGTTGGAATTGTATTTTTTTTTTCTTGATTATCTATTTCGGCTGTTGCTTTTAATTTGAATTAGTGGGATCAAACTGAATATTTTTCTCTGGTTAAATGGTCAAGGTGCAGAAATCTTGGCAAGGAGATTATGGTTCAATACTTGTCTAAGATAGTCATTGAGGATCTGCAGTGGTGTAGTGGATAGCGTCTGAGAAAAGAGACCGGGTGGGCCGGGTTCGATCCCCGGTGCGGCCATGTAATTCACTGTAGAGTGTTCTTGGGCAAAACACATATCCTAGCCTAGTACTGGTTGTCCACCAGGGAAAATGTCTAACTCCCCGTAAGGGGTTTGACATCATAGGAAGATAGATAGATAGAGGAGTGGCATATTACAGGACGCTTCTTTATCAAATTGTTTTTAAAAAAAGATTCCTGAATGGATGTACTGAACTACTTTGATAGGTCAGAATAAAAGAAAGCGTCCATCCAGAATTGTTTTCTTCTTAGATTTTGTTTATCTTTAAGAATTATTTAACAATTTTTCAGTAATTTTGTAGCTTGAGTAGAAATTGCTTTCAAATGAATCTGTAGGTAACTCGCCCTTTTGCTACATTGCAGTGGAAATAGCTGGCCTGATGCTGGTTCCCCTTTGATACAGCTGTCAAAGACTAACAAGTCTGTAGATAGGGGAGATAACTCACCAGATTCTGGGTACCAGCTCTACAGGAATTCTGAGGGCAACAATCCACGCAATTACAGTCCCGCTTATAGGTAACAAACTGTTAACCCTTTACCAAACGCCAAATTTTCGACTTTCCGAAATTGAAAGAGTTTGCAGATGACATTCCAAAATGTGATGAAATTGAAACATTATTTAAAAATTATCTGATATGGCAGAAAACATGAGCAATTTCTCTTTTTCTCACACTGTTTTCCAGAGCCGTCTGCAACAAATTTCGTCAAATGTCGTTATTGTTTGGTAATAGGTTTATTCCTTCTCAAGTACAGATTGCTTTATCCATTACTGTATTGGAGCTCAGTGCAAGATTTTGGTTAATCCTTCTCAATTAAGTATCGATTTGGATCTTCAATTAGCAACATTTAGATTGGCAATAGTTTGCAAATGTAGATCATAACAAAGAAAAGTGTTTCGCTGTAGAAATAAGAAGAAAACATTGACGAATTGTCTGTGGTATTTTGTCTTGATGGAACCTTTTTTTTTCCATGTCAATTTTTTTCAAATTGAAAGCACCAGCAAACCAGATCATAACAATACAATGTTGTAAAGTGTGAGAATAACTTTTTGTGTGTGGAATTTGGAATCGCTATCTTCCTAAATGCTGATTCAGTATATTTATATACATTGTATTTTCAAATCTCATTATGATGTATTGGGATGAAGGTTTACTACAGAATCTTTTAACGTCGGGTAAAAGCTACTGTGCCAAAACAAGATAAACAGTTTTTCCTCTCTTTGCAATGGTTTCTCAGATCTTTGTTCCCAATGTATTGAATGTGTTACATATGAAGGAAGGAGTAAATGGAAAGTTATGGAATAGGGGCACATCACATTGGTACTCTGTACATGACAGATTGGTTTCTATATTTAACTGACTCATGACTGCAAATGACACATGCTGTAACTTACATAAAAAACATGTATTATGAACTTATGAACCCCCTGTTTTATATTTCACATTTTTATGTAACTGTAGTACTTTCTCCTAAATCAGTATCTTTTCCACCAATTATCATACTCTATAACTACTCTCAATAATTGCTTCAATTTGGACCAGTCACAAAATCCTATTAAACGGATTAGTTACACCATCTCAACAATTTCACTGGGTTTACCAAGCTTTTTACTGGAAGATTAATAGTTTTTCAGCTAACACTTCAATTGAGGATTTTACACGAAAAATTCTATTATGATTGTAAAACAGAAAGTGTGAAATGATTAATGTTCAATATTGATCTCTCTACATTTTCCATCATACAACAACTTTTTATACCTTTATGAGCATAGCTTTTTTGGCACAATGATGAATTTCTCATTATAGATTAGATATGCCTTCATAAAGTGTTTTTTTTCTATCATTTTAAAAGGTGTTTCTAATATTGGACTCCACCTTGGTTTTAATTTAAGTGATGGTACTTAGGTTTTCTTGAGGCGTAGTCTCCGGACTGACTTATGGAATGCCGTTGGTTCTAATCAACTTGACCAGCCTTTATTAGCAGTTAAGTATCAGACCGTCCTCCATCATTAAGGGCATGGCAACATAATTGAAATAATGTTGATGTGATGTAAAACCCATATAAGATAGAAATATATTATGTTTCCTGGCTTATGAGCAGAATCCAAATGGTTCCATAGGTTTTATCTCGCCCTAAAAGTCAGTTTAGTAAGGGCTCTTCCTATGTCTATTTTAACCCATTACCTAACAATGTCAACATTTGACCACATTGTTGCAGACAACTCTTGAAAACATTGTGCGAAAAGGAGAAAATGCTCTAAGCGAGCAATTTCTCCTTTTCCCACACTGTGTTCTACTCTATCTGAAGATGACTTTCCAATTCAATCACATTTTGAAATGTCGTCTGCTAACTCTTTCAATTTGGGACAGTTGAAAAATTTGGCGTTTGGTAAGTGGTTAAGTAAAGGATCTTCCTGCTCTTTTTAATCCAGGTATTGTAATCATTGTCAATGTCACTAAAGAATTGTTGATGCAATGTATAAAATAACAAAAGTGAGATATTTATTTTCCTTGTTTTGATGTACCTGTATGTGTATTTGTCTATTATAGTGACACTGGTCAGAATGGTCAAGCCCACACAGATGGGAGAGGGGAGCATATATCCCCAGCCAGGGACTTTCCATACAGGGAGGAGGTGAAACCTGAGACAGGAACAGGTAAGAATGTTTTAACCTTTAACCCATTACCACACAATACCAACATTTAACCACTTTTTTGTAAACAACACTGGTCAAGCCCACACAGATGGGAGAGAAGAGCATATATCCCCAGCCAGGGACTTCCCCTACAGGATGGAGGTGAAATCGGAGACAGGTACAGGTAAGGATGTTGTAACCATACTAGGCATAGAGCCTCATTTGCCGCAGAATCTGGATCTTTAAAATTTTCTGTGACAAAGACTTTACACATAGCATGGTTGTATTGGTCTGTACATATATCATTGTTAGTGAGGAATTTCAATAAGCCCACATTGGATTACACACATGACATGGTTCGTGTAAAATTGCATTAAGCTTGTTTGGACTAGACACATTCCATGGTCAAAAAGGAATTGCAATAAGGCTGCATCAGACTAATAACATGCTGTGATTCTAAGGAAAAACTTTCTTTAAATTTAGAAGATAACATGGTCCATAAGAAACTGCAAAAGGCCTAAATAAAATTACGTATACAATGGTCTATAAGGCTTTACAATAAGCTAGTATTATACTAATAACATAACATTGTCCATATGGAATTCCAACAAGCCTCATGGTCACAATCAATTTTAAGTCTAGTACAGAGTTTCTAACAAAGAGGACATATTAGGAATGCAGGAATATGGTTTTTGTTACAGTTCATGCTTACATAAATGCAAACATTGTTAAATATTCTTTTGTCTCAGATGGTAATTGAAAAATTATGTAGCTTAAGAAAGATTTACTCATCACAGGCAATTTCCCGCTTTCATTATAATAATTGATTTCGATTTTATTTTGTCTTTCATGTATTGATACTTTTATTAACTTTTGCAATTGGTCATCATAACTGCTGCTTTAATTAAAGGAGAATCTGTACTAACAGAAGCCAATGGCAATGACCATTTCCTCCTATCCCATGTTTATACCAGGTTGCCCTCATAATTGGCCGATGCCCCTTAAAACACCATTTATTCATTCACTCATTCATTCATTTATTCATCCATAATTGGCCACTGACTTTGTTTTTGCTCCTTGATTACATCTGATAACTACTTCTGAAAGTTTCTTTTCTGAAACGGTAAATGGAAAGGTGATTGGAAGTAGGAGTATGTAGTAACATAGTGCACAGGCCCTTTTTTCCCATCCCATGCAAAGCTGATTGTTGTTGAAAAATGGTGAGATTGTACCATGAAAATGATGTCTTTTTTTAAGGGTTATCCCTGTAAATGCAGAAGAAGAAGGGACTATTGATTATATAACCCATGACCAAACAATAATGACATTTGACCAGTTTGTTGCAGACAACTCTGGAAAACATCGTGAGAAATTTTAGGAGAAATTGCTTGTGTCGAGCAATTTCTCCTTTTCCCACAATGTTTGCTGCCCATTATTATTTTTCAATTTCATCACATTTTGAAGTGTCGTCTGCAAACTCTTTCAATTTGGGGCTTTCGAAAATTTGGCGTTTGGTAAAGGGTTAACGGAAACAGAGGTCAGTGACCATTTCTACCCTTAGTGATGCCACCATGCCCTGCTCATTAGCGCTCAAAGATGGTGCTCTTTAACCTGCAAAACAAGGCCTTTAACCCTTTCGCCATCACGCACATTAAATAAAAGGTTCTTGTTGAGGCCAGCCATATTAGCAGCTCCAATCCCATGTTTGACATTCGTATCCATATCTCTTTATACAACAATATACATGTATGTAGACATTAAGTTGAAATTCTTAACCGATCTTTAATTTGCATATATTATGAGTAGATCTATTTCATTAGGAAATACATATTTATTTTTTGGTAGACTTGTGTAAGTTTATTTCATTCATAAGTGTCAAGATATGATACAAGAAATAATTGTACCAATATTTTATGGTGTCAATGTCTTATTTATCGTGGTTTCTTCTTTCGATCCATGATTTTTACTGGAAGATGTTTCAGAAGACCTATTGGCAGTTGGTTCATCACTCTCAGTGTAACTTACAACCATTTCTAACCCATCTAGGAATAGTATTGACACTCTTACCATAAGCAAAAGAAAAATGAAATTTCCCTTTTCAAAATGCAGCTTGGTTTATTAACTCTTTACTAAACACCAAATGTTCGACCATTGCAGACAGCATTTCAAAGTGTGATGAAATTGAAAGATAATCTTCTGATAGGGCAGAAATCATTATGGGAAATGGAGAAATTGCTCTTAACAAGCAATTTCTCCTTTTCCCACAATCTTTTACAGAGTCATCTGCAACAACTGGATGAATGTCATTATTGTTTGGTAAAGGGTTAAAGTAATTTTTTTTTGCTGATAGGTTTGATTTTAAGTAAAATGAGTATTTGCAGTGTTTATGTCTTGACTCTTTTGGTGTATGCTTGGAGTAATACATCTATATGAGTTGAACAAATACAACAGTTACTGTTACTGTTGATTTTTGTTTCACATAAATCAAACTTGGCTGTTGACCGACATCGAAATAAAGTCTAATCATCATGCAGAATGGTTACACATAAAAACAATGAACTGCAGTAAACATTTTTGAAACTTTTATAGGAAATAAGAAATTGCTCTTATTGAGTTGTGAGTTAGTTCCTTTTTCAAGAAAAAGAGAATTGCTGGTTTTAATGGTATGATCACCAGAATTAAACTGTGAACAATGTTAAACTAATGGATCAAACAAAAGCACAATAATTTTTACAATATTATTGTAAAATAGGAAACTTGAAGGAATTTGTTGTTTGATAATTTCTTTTTAAGAATGATATTACTGTTGATCAGAAGTAGGCACTTATTTACTTATACATTCTTTGCTTACAATCATTTCTTCATTACATAAAAAAAATGTCCTTGTTTCATTAAGATTGCTTTCTACAGTTGCTTTCAATTTGGACCAGTCACAAATTAAGTTAAGGAGAAATTGGTTAATGAAACCAGGAAATGCACTGTTGGACAATTTACACATCTGATATAAAATAAGCAAAAATATACTAAATATTGATTTAAACCCTTACTTTATAAAGGTCATCTTAATTTCCCTGTAGTGGATTCAATAGGTCTGAATCATAGAATTAATTTTACTTGTAATGAGCTTTGTTCCTTTTTTCACCATCATCTTAATAATGCTTTAAAGAATATCTTGTTTGTTTAAATGTTAACTACTCCTTGGTTTAAAAACCTTGGGTTGATAAGGATAGCAAATTGTGCAATGCAGTCTACCCAAAAAGAATAAAGAAGGGAAATGATATTTGCATACATGTTTGAGATGTTGCCTGCTGTAAAATCCATCTCAGAGTAAAGGAGTCGTCACCCTTAGAATGCTGGGTAATTTTCTAAAAAATAGATTTTTGTCTAATCTGCTTTCCAAAACCTTCAATATTTGCTTAAATTTGATGAAGAAAGGTACAAAGAGTAGCAAACAGGTAAGATCACAGGCCAGCCGCCAATTTACGTGGCGGCTGGCCTGGACCTAACCTGTTTGCATAAGCATGACGTTGGTTCCAGCACTATAAAGGTTAAATGTCATTCCTAATCAACATCTGCAGTTTACCCAGGTTGATCTTGGAGACATAGCTATCATAAGAAGATCTTTCATGCTTGTCTTGTGTATGAGGAAATACTGATGTAAAAGCATAGACTAATGAACAAGTCAATACAGCTTTAATTAAGGTTTACCCATTCCCCTTCTAATGAAGTAATGCATTCTATGATATGAGGTAGAACCCTGTGTGAAAAAAAAAGATGAAAAAAATAAACAGCTCATTCGAAGCCAGCTGCCCTTTGGTCTCATTGGTTGTTAAAGTTTTTCACAGCTGATGCGTCAAAGTGAGGTTAAACAGAGTAAGGGGTAAACTGGATAACATAACTCATTTCTATTTTCCTAGCATCTTTCTATTCAATTTTGAAGGGTCACTTTCACTTGTACTTTAGAAATGTGGCTTTCTGCTTATGTTTTTCCATGTGAGGTAATCAAATAACCCATTACTAGTTTTATAAATCCTGCTGCAGACATTATAAAGAATACATTTGACAAAAGAAGATGTTTGCTTTAATGAATTTCTCCTCATGTCTAAATGAATTTCCCCAAATATCCAAAAAGAAAATCCTCCGTTTCAAACGTGTGTTAGAATTCACAAAATCTGATGTAAGGGAATGGTGTAATCCATAAGATATTTGCTGGTGTTTCAAATTGACAGCTCTGCAGGGGACATTTCAAACATACTTTTCTTTTGGGCATTTGGTAGAAACCATTGTGATAAAGAGATAAATTGTTCATCTGAGCAAATTATCTTTTGGTGACAGTGGTTTCTAAACCTCTTCTTCAGCAGACAGTCAAAGTGAGGTGATAAGGCAGAAGGGGTTGAAGTCTAATGTACTATTTATCCTTTAATCCTTTACCAAATGCCAAATTTTCGACTGTCCCAAATTGAAAGTGTTTGCAGACATCATTTCAAAATGTGATGAAATTGGAAAGTAATCTTCTGATAGAGTAGAAATATTGTTGGAAAAAGAGAAAGTGCTCGTTACGAGCAATTTCTCTTTTTCCTACAGTGTTTTCCAGCGTCGTCAGCAATGAAACGGAAAAATGTAGTTATTGTTTGGTAATGGGTTCAAGTCTGGATATTGAGTAGGTTATGTTATTGTTTCTTGCAGCTCACATCCTACATGCCAAAGAGAAATGTCTCGATATAGTACACAGTCTAGAGGTTAGGGATATCAAGTCTTTTGTCAACTGGATGAAAACATTCGAGGTCAAACATGGACCAAGAGGTAAAAAATTTGCTTTAGTTATTGATTCTATAATAGACATGCTGCCTACATCTGACTAGGATGATTTTTGTATATCTTAATATGGTAATTTGTTAACATATGATTTGGGATTAACAGAAAAAATTAAAGCAGTTTAAGCTTTAAATCATTAATACATACCATGCTACAAGTTTTTAAAGAGTTGGAAAATGTATGAGAACAAATTTGGCCTATGAAGAAGAAATGAATTCAAGAAAGCGATAGATTTGGATTTTCATGAGGGAAAATCTCCTAGGTGACTTATGAATCTACCCTGCTTGACCAACATCAAAAAGCTATATAGAGCCTATATATGTTTAATGATATGCTTTATTTTTGGCATAATAACCTAGATAGTCATCTGTTTTCTAACGAAACTAAGTGTTATTTGTTTTTGAAATTTTGAGTAATTTTCAGAATTCTCCAGATTAAGATCAACAGCAAAAAACTAGGGGAGTTAAAGCTTGTCTAAAATGAAGAATGTTTTCCTGTTTCCTGATACAAGGTTTTGTGACTGGTGAAAATTGGGAGCAAGATCAAGACTATAATGTTGATGTGATGTAAACCCCATATAAAGGTATTTTTATAAGGGTATTTTGCAATTTTCTTGTTAAAAGCAGTTTTCCCTACAGTCATAATTGTTTGCTGAGATGTTGCTTTAATCCATGACTCAATTATACTTTGCTTTGAATCATCTGCTACAGAACATTTGTGAAACCACTGTGACAAAAGGGTAAATTGCTCAGCATGAGCAATATATCCTTTTGTCACTATGGTTTCAAAAGTTTACTACAAAGACTTTTGTTGATGTTTTGTCTGCTGTTGCTTTCAATTTGGACCAGTCTCAAGTTTCCGTATGTGGGGTATAGGTTAGAACAAGTATAATTGATAGAAATGATTAAAACACTTGTACATTGCAGGTCTCACAGTAACATGCCAGCCTGTGAATGCTGGTGAAATTGACACGAAGGTTTCTCGCTCTGACACTCCGAACAACACCTACAGCCAGGAAGCTTTACATCAACAACTCACAGAGAAGCGATCAAACAGCCTACACCGACAGGGAAGTGAAGCGGAGGATAAAAAACCCTTTATTGTTAGGCCTCAGGAGTTTGATTGTAGCGGGAGCACGTTTTGTTGTTCGTCAGCAGAGGTCGCACCTGTGAAGATCACAGTTCCCAATCAGGAAACAGTATTACTGACTGGTCTTACGCCCGGTTCCCAAGTGCTTGTGCATAACAGAGAAAATATGGAGACACAGTACAGTGGGAATGAACAGTTTTCACCATTACACACTCGAATATTTGCGTCTAAAAACGAGTACGACCTGGAACATATCAACACATTCTCACTGAAGCAAGATTTACACAATGGCACAAGACAGGAGCGATCAGGGGCACATGACTTTAATCGTTCTGACAGCTTCAAGGAAGAAAGATCTATTCCAATGAAAAAGCGCATCATTGTGGATCAACATGAACAAAATCACACGCAATCCTTCGCACAGTCTATCTCTTCTCCGCAGTCGTACACTCACAGTCGATCTCCACCGCCATTAGCTGCTCATCCCACTCACGCCTCACACCCATCACATTACATTCAGCAGGCCAAATACCTGCAGTCTGCCCATACTACCCCCCACTCAGTCCCGCAGGCCATACCCGAGTACAGGCCCACATTCACGGAGGCATGGGGCTACATGCCAATGCACAAAAGGCAGAAGTTTGCTATTCAACATAACACAAGCAGGGAGGATGGGCCGTTGGATCTAATAAAGCAGTCCTGAACAAAAATCAATCAAAGTGTAAAATTCAAAAGATTGTATATGAACTGCTATTTGAACAGAGGGCCAGCTAAATTGCCTGTCAGAGTTTTTTGCATGTGATATTTTAAAATCCATCTGAGGAATCTGGTCCTGCATGGCCAAGAGGTTAAGATTGCAGGCTTAAAACTCAGACCCCACTGATACTTCTGGTTTCATGGAAGTGTCTCCTGCCCAAGACATTTCAGAACGCTAGCCTAGTACTGGTGGATCCAGGGAAGTTGTAATGCAACTGAAAGAAATTGTTGGATTTAACACCAATATGGTATAAATGACATATGGGGAATCTATGGTGTGGACTCTGTGGAATTGCCTTGATTAGACTATTCTATTGAATATTGGTAGCATAGGCATAAGGGAAGAAATAAATATGATAAAAAAGAGATATATTCACCTCAGCTGGACCTGAAGTAATTTACCTTTAGTTTATTCTCTTCTACATATGACTTACTCTGAGCTCTGCAAGAATATTGTGAATCACAGCTGAAAGCAAAGACGTTTTTTGACAACATATTTTCAATGTGAACTAGTTAAGTTTAATGACTTCAGAGAAAATTGTTATTTGCAGTTACAAGTATGGTCCCTTTTGTCAGAATGGTTTAAATACGAAATGATTAATCAAGAGATGTATACGTTTTCATTGGCTTTTGATATTTCTCAACAAGAATGGATAAATTAATTCGGAGAGCAGTGTTCATTGAAGTTGATAGAATGGTCTTTGTAAAGTCAGAATGATTTCATTGAAAATATATTAGTTTGGTCTGGTTACTGTGAATATTGATATGTTAAAGGCAAACAGTAATACCTCTGGTTCTTTTACTTTATTTATACTGATACTCATTTGCATGCTCTGGCAATTTCTACTCTTATATGACTTGGGAAATAATCAAAAGGAATGTTATTGTCCATTAATTCTGTACATGAATCAATAACTTAACCCTTAGCTTTCTGGGTATTTTCTAATAATAGTTTTTTGTGTTGTCTGCTTCTCAAAACCTCAAATATCTGCTTAATTTTTATGAAGAAAGATACTCAGAGTAGCAAACAGGTAAGATCACAGGCAAGCCGCCAATTACTTGGCAATTGGCCTGTGATCTAACCTGTTTGCATAAGCATAAAGTCGGTTCCAGCACTATACGGATTAAGTAAACACTTTATAACAGGTAGGATTTTCTGAAGACTGAATTATTTATCGGTAATATTTGTAATAAGAAGTACATGTCATTGGTCAGAGAGTTCTTTGAAGGTGATAATGGTCAAGTCTCTCCCAAGTACTTTCTGGTGAATTGAATTATCATGACCACTTAGCATCTACCATCCCTCGGTCGTTCCCCTCAAGTAATACAATTACCCTATCCCAACATTTGTTGCTAACATGAGGTTTCAGTGGAATACTGGTAGGTACAGCATATATGAATTGCAGTGAACCCTTAAGTCATTTAGTTCAAAGTTTTAGTAATAAGAAAAGAAAGATTAATTGAATGACACATGTCAATGATTTGCATGTACTCCTTTGGACATTATGGCAAAAGGATAAACTGTTTGTCACAAGCAAGATCATTTGTAGTCACAATAGTTGTTCTAGAATTGCATTAAGAGGACTATGTACTAAGCTATTTCTCCTTAGTGATTTCTGATTTTGATCATACCGGTACTTAAAGCATCAGCTAACAATATTTCTTGAATACCAAAAAACATTTTGGTCTGTAGACTATTCAATTTACATTTATCAACATCGTTAAGCACCATACAAACAAAGAGAATAATTGTCCTATTTTCATACCTGATTCAGAATTTATAACTTTGATGGCTTTATTTCTTTTTGTGTTAAGTGAATGTTAAGTATTATTTTGTATGATATATTTTGATATTTGTGTTTATCCGGTGATATACTGTTTTGTATATATCTATTGATATCATTTGAAATGGCATCTTTGAGGCTATTAACCCTTTCCTAAACAATAACGACGTTTGAACACTTTGTTGCAGACGACTCTGGAAATCATTGTGGGAAAAGGACAAATTGCTCGTGACGAGCAATTTTTTTCTTTTCTCACAATGTTTTCTGGCCTATAAGAAGATAATTTTCCAGTTTCATCACATTTTGAAATGTCGTCTGCAAACTCTTTCAATTTGGGACAGTAAAAAACTTGTTGTTTGGGAAAGGGTTAAGGTTTGTAGCCTGATAAAAGTTTCATTTTGTTTTAACCCACTCCATGATATCTCACCTTGATGAGCGTTGTGACAAATGGAGTAATTGCTTTAACCCTTTACCAAATGCCAAATTTTTGACAGTCCCAAATTGAAAGAGTTTGCAGATGACATTTCAAAATGTGATGAAATTGCAAAAAAATAATCTCTTGATAGGGCCGAAAACATTGTTGGAAAAGGAGAAATTGCTCGTTAAGATTTGTTAATTTCAGGCTTAACATATTTTTTTTGTGTCGGTTTAAGAATAGTTGCTTAAGATAGGTTTGAATGTTGAATGCATTTTTAGTTATTCCCTTTTGGCATAGGTTCCTTTTGTCTTTAGATGTAAATAAGAAAAATAGATGAGAAAGCTGCGTCATAAGGTGGTATTCTTGTTGTAAATACAAACTCTTCAGGTTTTTTTTCTTTTAAGATAACTGTGAACATGTTATTTCTTAACATTCTACTTTTGGATCATTGTAAATCCATTTTGATCATTAATGTATTTTAATCCAGCACTGATATTGTTCTTCATGTGTTTTATTATTTTTCGATGGATTGACTGTTTATTGCATATCCAACCCTTTTTATACAGAGAAATATTGTTTCACCCATCGCCATAAAAGGGAAAAAACACAAAAATAGAAAATCAAGTTCTTTTTGTAATTAGATAATAACCAATGTGTGAAAACGATAAATTGTTCATTGGAGCATTTTATCCTTATGTTTTGAAGGTTCATAAAGACTTCTGAAATAGATATATCAAAGTGAAGTATTATATGGTAAGGGGCTGGTAACATGTTTTACAGGTTTTACTGTATTTGAATGTCATTCTACACTTCTTTAAAGACTTTATGAAATTTTTATGCCTTTTTTTCTGACTTTGTTGTTTATGATTCATTTCGGTTATTGTAATGTACATAATCATTAACAATTTCTATTAATTATCTTCAAATGTATATTTTTTATACCGTGTACAATTGTAATTTGTTGTAATGTGGTTGTTTTTTTAAATGTTCTTTTTTTTGTATTTTTTTTTTTTTTTTCAATGCCAATTTTCGAAGTGCTTTTGTATTTTTATGTATTGTGCAATGGTGAAATATGAAACTTTGCTTTTGTTTTCATATCATTTCGGTATATTATTTGATTTAAATACAGTTTTAGAGATCCAAAGATATTCTCCAATATGGGATTATGAGACTGTACTGATCTTAAAGCAAGAACAAAGGATAAAAAGATGCAAGAAAAACAATGAATTTCTTTGCGAAATTGGTCCAAATTGTGACAAAATGGATGATTTGTTCATTTGGAACACATTTTCCTTTTGTAATGTTGGTTTCTCTGCATCTAAATGAGTGAAGTAAGGGGTGAAAAGGAAAATTACCAACTAAGGCAACTGTGAAAGTTCATCTGAAACAATTCTGAAACTGACAAATACATTCAATTAAGGTTTGGTTCCCATTAGAATGCTCCTTAACACATTACATACTAAACTCATATTTTTGCATTTTGTAGGAGACGACTCTCAAAAAGCTTTGAGGTAAAAGGAGAAACAAGCAATTTCCTTTTGCCACAATGCTTTTTCAATCTATTCACATATCACAACAGCAGAACTGAAAGGTTTTTTGACATGTTTACAAAGCTTTTCAAACATTGTCTGCTTCAAGTAAAAAAAGTGTTGTCTGCATGTGATAAAGAGTTTAAAGGTTAAATGTATTTATCAAAGAAGGTTCACATCACTATTGGGGTCAAACCATCAACGTCATCATGAGATCTATTTACCTGTGCTTACAACAAGACTTTGTTTGAAATCTTTACCACCTGCAGACAACATTTATTACTTGAAGCAGACTACTTTAGAAAAGCTTTGTAAACATGTGAAGAACCTTTCAGTTCTGCTGTTGTGATAATTTTATGTGAATAGATTGAAAACTCATAGTGGCAAAAGGATAAATTGCTTGTCACAAGCAATTTATCCTTTTGCCACAGTGCTTTTTGGAAGTTATCTGCTGCAAGACACGAAAATGTGGTGTAAGGTGGTAATTGGTAATGAAAAGTTAAAATCTATATCACTTAAGTAAAAATTGCCTTTTATGATGTTACATGCATGAAAGAGTAAATATGATAAAAGGGGTTTATACCTAAGGCCCTTCATTGTTACTTCCCATTTGAAATGGGCTTTGACTAGAATTGTTTATTAACATTTTGATAAATACAAAAAAACACAAATCCAGGAAGTTGAAAAAATATAGAAGTGGTGGTATTGGGCTAAACCTGTAGTCTTACCGTTTACATGTAAAAAAAAAACTTTGATAAGACTTCTCAATGCATATTCAGACATTTAATGAAATCACCACTAACAATTATTGTCCATATGGGAAAGCAGTCAACAACTTGAAAAGGATATTGTAAAGTACTGGTGAGGAAATACCCAGATTGTGGATAGATGCATTGACCTTCATGAAGAACTAAAATATTGTTGAAAACAACATTAAGCCACAATCCAACCAATCCACCTTGCTCGTTCAATACATCTTATATGACGGCTGGAATTATCAGAGCTCTGTTTGAAAAACTTAAAAAAGATGTCTACAATTTTCAGAAATCCAAATCATTTTGTCTTACACTTATGTGTTTTTTTGCTGTTTTTAGTAAAACTTGTTTTCAAGTTGTTTTCACTTTCAACTCTTTTATTTATGTTTGTTTGTCATTTTTATTGATTTTAAAACACTTACAAATTGCCTGATTACTCTTGTATATTTATATTGCTCTATTCAGTATGTTATTTTTCCGAAAAAAAATAGCAACAGTCACAATTTTTTAAAAACACATGGGAAATGAGATGACTACCTCTATAGTAAAATAATTATTTCTTTACATTTATATCTTTTAGAAATGTGTTATAAGTGCTGGTAATTAACAGTTCATTTCAAACGACTCAACTACAAAACAATATTGCTTCATATTTATTCACTTTGTAGTAGACAAGCACCTTAACACATTACCACATTTTTGCATCTTAAAGCAGATGACTTTCAAAAAGCATTGAAGCAAAATGAGAAATTGCAATTTCTCCTTTTGCCACAATGTTTTTTCAATCTTTTCAAATATCACAACCTCAGAACAGAAAGGTTTTTCATTTGGTTACCAATCTTTTCTTAAGTCGTCTGCTTCAATTAAAAAAAAAGTCATCTCCAGGTGGTAAAGAGTTAAATTCTCAATAAACCATTCTTACTTAGTTTAGCCTCTGAAACAATTTTTATTTTGTTAAGATATGTTTCTATCAGTTTTGAAAATTAAAATAACATTGTTTCTTTAGGCTTTAACGTTTGAATATTCATGTACTTATGTTTATGGTTTGAATGCATACTAATGCCATTTGTTTAATCCTTTCATTTAGGACTGATACTTGATGTATAACACTTTTTTCCTGTATCAGGAAATATGCTTTGGAGAAAAGAACAAAATGAGTGAGAGAAGAAACAAACTCCTGTTGGCACATTGAATTGAATAAATGATAATTAGATGTGCAGTTATCCTTGAAAAATAGTTGTCACCTTGATGACTAGTTAAATACTGACCACTGCAAATCCTTTAACCCTTTACCAAATGCCAAATTTTCGACTGTTCAAAATTGAAAGAGTTTGCAGACGACATTTCAATATGTGATGAAATTGAAAAATAATCTTCTGATAGGGCAGAAAACATTGTGGGAAAAGGAGAAACTGTTCGTTAAGAACAATTCCTCTTTTTCTCACAATGTTTTCCAGAGTCATCTGCAACAAAGTGGCGAAATGTCGTTTTTGTGGCGAGTTTATACAGGATAAGGGTTATATATTGTTATTTTTTGGTCTATATAAATGGCCAGGCTGTAGTCTATATGGTCCCATTGTTTGTATTTTTGACAAATTTGTAATATTGTTACTTATGTGATATGATGTCTTATTTTCTATATTGTTACTGTCAGCTCTGTGAAATATATATTTAGTGCCTTTGTTATGCATTGAAAATAAATCTGATAAAAGCAGCCAGTGTTGGTTTTTATGCTATATAAAGTATCCATTGAGCTTGTTAAGCCATAACCTACCTCGATGGTATGACCAAAGAATACGTCGATCAAAATATGGTTTGATTGATTTTGTTGTGTTTTCACATAACTCAACAATGTTTGATTAATAAAACAACGCCCCGTTACATTGGTGGCAGCGATGGGATCAAGACCTCTCCTTCTATCGGAATTGCCTTCCCCATGTGTTTCCCAAGGGCCAAGACTCGGGACGAGTCTTCTATGAAGTGGGGGTTATGTTACGTTCGTTGAACGTTTATGCAAATAAGGAACCTAATGCATTGTTGTAGAGGACATGCTGGTATATATATAGACAACACAACCGCTCAGAGAACGACAGTGTTTTTCACTGATGTGTTTGTCTGCTTGAGAGGTTCGTTACACCTGGCTCTCAATCGTGGAGGAAGACCCGATATTCAACTCCACAAAGGGTCCAGTCAAGTGGGTAGAGCCATCGGTATTCAGTTAGAAGGGACTTGCCAATGTGAGTTTTAGCTGCATTTACAGTGACATTTTTGAAACGCACTGGCTAATGCCAGACCACTTGCTTTGTTGCAGCATCACATGTATTGGGTTTAAAAATAGATTAGATGTTTACATTGTTCTTTAAGTAAGATCCCTAAAATGAGATACAACGCTTTATCAAAATCGTTTACCTTCTTTTATAATCCACATTCAAGATAAAAATGTGACCAAGAGTAAATTTGCAACATGTAATACGTCCTTTTGTCACGATGAGTTCTTTGCTAATTTAGTGTTTTATGCCATGTCAACAGTTTTTTAGCTACATGACTTCTTTCCTGGATTTACAAGGTCTAGGCTCTGAATGAGAGGTTCCTTGTACACATTGGACAATCAATAATATACAGTCGCCATACCCTGTCTGTGAAAGTTGGCATTCTGATTGAGGGGGAAGAAATATTCAGCTGTATGTCCCAGCATTTGATCGTATCATAGAAAAAAAAATCGAAGAGTAATACTTTTATGGGGCAAATGGCATGTGACTTCATTGTTACTCATCCAATTAATCCTTTTCGCTTCCTTGGCCTAATGGTTCAATTATTTATCTTGAACTCACACACTTTGGCAAGTTACTTCGGAGCCCTCGCCTTGTACTTGTGGATCCAGGAAAATATTACTGAAAACTTGTTGACACGGCGTTAAGCACCATAAAGATGAAATCTCATCCCAGTGAGGTTTCAAATCATGATAGGTGATGGTGGATTTGAATATTCATGAGAGATAGTCTCCTAGCTGACAAACTAGATACGGAGGGTTCCTACTGTTTTGATCGGCCTTCCATGGAGGTATAGTAAGATGCCTTTCTCCGTGGATGATGAGACAAGCATTGAAATATAGGTTTACACTTATATTTCTGGAACTGACTTCACGCTCATACAAACGGGTTTGATCCGGACTGGGAGCCAAGTATATTGACGACTGGCCTGTGATCTAACCCGTTTGCTACTCTGAGTATACAACCTCATCAAAATTTAGCAGATATTTAAGGTTTTGAAAAGCAGATGACACAAGAATCTATGTTTAGAGAAAATTACCCAGCATTCGAAAGGTTAGCTCTTTACCACCTGCTGACGACATTTTTTTTACTTGCAGCCGACGTTAGAAAAGCTTTGTATTCATGTAAAACAAACGTTCAGTTCTGCTGTTGTGATTTGTGAATACATGTACATCTGTGGATTGAAAAAAGCATTGTGATCAAAAGAGAAACTGCTTCTGACAAACATTTTTTTCCTTTTGCCACAAATATTGTTTAGAATTGTCTGCTGCAAGACGCAAATATGTGGCGTTAGGTGGTAATGTGTTAAATACTTTTGACGTTAGTAAACAACCATAAAAAAACAGAAGTTTATTTCATGACTTGAACACTTCAGGTTCGTCATCATTACAAAATATACACATACATGAAATAATGGACAATGCATGTAAAAACATAATTACTAACACACAAAAAGCAATGCGAAAACAGTGCTTTTTATGTAAACATCAGAGGTAAAAGTACACACTATAGGGCAAAAGCAAATTTGGCTTACTATATTTGACTTACAAAATCTGATGCAGCAAAGTTAATGAGGTAGTGTGGAGTAATACACTGAATCTAGCAATTCTGCAGCAGATAGCCCTGACGTAGCGTCACGTTCTTGTACTTAAGCATGTAACGTCGTGCGACGTCGGCTTTTGGATTTCTGACGCTGTTGAGTACGGCAATTCATGGGAAGTACTTATTGCGTAATATAGCACACCAATCGCATATGATTTAAGTTCCCTACTTGTCCAAATATGCAAACTAATATCAGATATCTGAACAATTAGAAATACACATAAAAAAACGATGGTTTGAAGCGTACGTACAGACACAGTAGAATTACCGTTGACGTCACCGTGAACGTCGGCGTGTGACATTTTTGCAAGAGCTGGTAAATCTTTCATTATTTTACCCACGATGTACCAATTCGTATATAAAAATGCTTTCAAAAAGGCGCGAACCATGTACATTCAGCTGATATCATTTTAAATATGATGTATAAAAGCATTAGGTTGTTGATTTTCAGTTTTTAAAGTGTCACATTCAAGAAATGGACAAATACATTTCTTTGTATGAAAATGGCGTTAGATTTCGATCAAACTCCGTCTTTAACATCAAGTAATCATACACATTCATTACCTTTTATTTTGAATATGTTCCTTTTTTTGTTGATCTTGCCCTGGTAACAACCACTTCCAGAATCGTCTCCAAAACAAGTAAGCCGCTTCTCGTCCCTTTACAGAATGTCAAGTGCTCGTGAAAATTGACGCTAGCAAACTTTCAAATTTTTGGTATGAAATGTGTAAATCGCATGTTTGTAACGAGTGCTGTCACATTATTAGATGTTCTCTATAACTGCATGTGGGTAATAGAAAACTACAAAAATGGTATTCTTTTTCGCTACATTTTGTACACTTTCCAATGGTACATGATATATAACAGTTTATGATATTTTAGGGCGCATCCTGCCCGGCGAAATCTCGGACTTACGAAATTTTAAACGCGCAAAGGTACCAGAAAGTGACGTTACGTCTCTGCATTATTTCGCAAATTCTTTTTTAACCCTTTACTAAACGCCAGATTTTCGACTGTCCCGAAATTAAAAAGTTTGCAGACGACATTTCAAAATGCGATGGAATTGAAAAATCATATTGCGGAAAAAGGAGAAATTAGTCGTTAATAGAAATTTCTCATTTTCCTACATTGTTTTCTAGAGTCGTCTGCAACCAACTGGTCAAATATGACGTTATTGTTTTGTATTGGGTTAAACAGACTTTCAGCAAAATATTTCAAAATACACTTTGCTACTAGGAGAAACTATTTGTAACACTGGTTTTATCGAATACCTTAAAAAAAGTTGATTTACATATTTTGTTTTTCATATTACACATGAATGCATTTGCATCACATGACAAATTGAAAGCTTACTAACCTAAGAACTCATTTCATCTGTGGTATAACAGCTATATCCACAGGGCTTATTTTGCTTAAATTAGGACGAGTTTCAAGCCTGCTAGCTCTGGGAAGTTGTGTCGATGAAATTTCTAAATGATAAACCAAAAGAAACTGGTGTGATGACTTAAAGGCACATAAAAGGAGATTAAATGCTATATCAAAATATTTTATTTGGTAAAATTTTGATCAGATTAAGTTAGTTATCACCAAAAAAAAAACCATCAGCAAAACTTAAATGTGAAAGTCCACCAGAAATAACCTAGATTAGCAAGTTTAATAATTCAGATTTCCTCATTTTTCACCTCTGACCTTGAAAGTTGATACACAAATATTTGAACCGACCAATCAGAATTCTTTATTTTGAAAATGTAAACAAACAGGTTGTTGATAAACATGATTGACTTGGAGACAACTATATTTCAAGCACAAAATAACTTATGTTAAAGGAATCTTTTTAATAGGGTCTAAATGCATTTGTAAATTAATTCTCATGACTTTTATGAACATAATAAAAGAACTCCATATATTTTTTCAGTAATTTATTTGTTCTTATCTCCTTTTATGTGCCTTTAATTTTTGAGATAACTGCATGGTTTAAAGAGATTCCCAATTGGGAAGGTGTCTTTAGTGGGTCCTGATGTACGAGTATTACATTTTTTTTTCAAAAAAAAAAAGCCTTGATCAACACAGGAAAGAATAGTGTAAGATTGTAAATGACGCAGCGACCTCTAGATAACAGACCAAGAGATGATTCAGGTTACCTTATGGACATTATCATATAAAGGGACACAATCATATGTATCGAAATATATACATTTTAGAGTTGTTTCCCTTTACATTCAAGATTTTTATTACTGGTCTTTGATTTAGAAAATAGACATCAGGGAACTGTTTTACTAAGCGACTTAAAAAAAATCTGTCAAAACGGATAATGGATAATATCTTAACATGAAAGAACATTTTTGAAATGTGACACAGCATTAGAAGGTGTCTATTGGATTCCAATGATGTGTTACTTTGCTATTTAGCTCAATATTGAAATAAGAGGAAGTGTTGTTTTAACTTACGCACATTTCAGCATAAAATGTTTAGTAAAACGGTACCTTGGAGGTGCGAAGCTGAGACTATTTGAAGGTTACGCGCTTGAACAAGGCTGTCCGGGGCATGCTGCCGATATTATTTTTTAGCGATTTGGCGCCATTTTATGACTATTTTTTGTAATAGAAAACTATGAAATACGTTGCTTACAAATGATTATATTTCAAGGATCACAATATTTTCCATCAATAAAGACAGGACTTCATGAAAATCATAATGTAAAGAAGACCTGGGTCCCGTTTTACTAAACAACTTACGGAAAATGTTTGCGTAAGTCATAATTGATTAACATGGATAATATCTTCAATGAAAGTACAATATTGCAATGTGACACGTCATTGGAAGCATCTCGGAGAGACAATTCCAATGATGTGTTACTTTGCAATATTGCTTTGCCAAATATTAAAATAAAAGGACTTGTTGTTTTAGACTTACGCAAATCTTAAGCGTAAACTGTTTAGTAAAACGGGCCCCGGATATAGGCCTATTGACATACATACTAATGGTTTCATGTAAAAGAATTTGCAAGAGTGGTGAATAGATAATAGGACTTATTGCACGTAAACCTATCCATCTCTTAGTAATGCCAACTCCTCTTCAAGTGTTTCAGACAAGGAAAATATAGGAATTTTTGTCTTTGTATTGAAGTTACACTAATTGGCTTAAGTAGCTCTAAAATTTGCAAAGAAATCCAAAGATATAGATTTTGCATGCAAAAACATAATGGTTTAAACTTTAATTCGCCTCCCCCTTGAAAGTTATGACGCAGCAACAAATGGATAGCAACATTATGCACAGGAAATTGTCTATTCAAAATCTATACAAAACAATGTGGAAAAACCCCCAATGAAACTCAAGCAATGATTCCTTTCCTAGCAATAGAATCTTTATGTGTCTGCTTTAATTGTAATATAAGAGTAAACATGATAATCACTTTCCTTCATCGTTTGAAAGTATCGATTCAAAACAAGTTTTTAGTTACCTTTGGTTTTAATTGGGCTTTCGACAGTAGTATCAAAGTGGTAACTTTGGGCATTAATCTAATTCATAATATAACTTACGCTTGAAATTAGTTGTTCCTTCTTCTGTCATGGAGACATTTGACAAACCGAAAATAAAAAATACGCTCTATTTGAAAGGACTATATATCACAGAGTGTTCTGTGAATAAAACACCTTTAAAAGCTGATTTTAACAATCGTCATTAATTAACTGATAACTTTCAAATTCTTCCGTTCAAATGCTTTAGTTGTATTTGAATTATAAAATATTGAAATACACATTTGTGCCTTTCAATTTGTGCATTGCTTTGACGGAAAACTTCACAGGGACTCGTAGTTAGGATTCTTTGGAGGTAATGGCTATGCCTATATCATATGATACTTTTCCTTATATGTTTGGAGCCGTAAAACGAACCATTTCCCAAATAAATTGACTGACTGTTTTTCCCAATAAAAGATTCCCCAAAATGACTTTAAAATGATTAAATGAATAAAATATATCTACTGTACGCAGAGACATAGATAACATGTCTCTGTTGTACTTCAAAAGGCTTAAACGGTCGGCAACAATTTCTCCCAAAACTCTGCTGTAGTTCAGTTTCAGGGCAAGTAGGCATACAGCAAAAAAAAAAAAGCCAACCCAAAGTATCAGAGTTGTCCTTTCTTAATTAGGTAGTTCCTAAATCTTTCCAATTTTAAAGAAAAATATGCCGTGTTTTCCGATCTGTCCGGTACCGGACCCATTCCTCAAATTTAAGAAAAACTCACGGGATAATTCCCAGATCACTAATCTCTGAGTTAATCCCTTTATGTACAGGGACTAGTTCAGATGTTTGTTTTAGGGAGTAAAAAACATTAAACAATTATATCAACAATTATTATTTTGAAATACACGCCCCTTTTCAATACATTTTCTTAACTTCTAAGCACTGAAAGTTGAGTTCGTTTAATTATGTGAAGTGAACCTTCGCACCTGTCAGCGCTACAAAAGTTAAAGCCTTTTTATAAATTTGTAAACACAGGAATTCCTTCTCGCGCACGTTGCTGACGTCACATGACAATAGCAGTTAATTGAATGAGTCGCCTGAATATGCATAGCAAAGACCCACATTACGATGGTATCTAAAAAAGCACAATTCTTTTATTCAAATGGTTTGCAATATCTGCAAAACAAATGAACTATATATCTTTTCTGTTGTTGTAAACAGAGACGGGAAGCTGTCTTTCATCTTGTCTTTTGTTACTTTAGAAATCTATGTTGTCATTTTTTGGTAGAAAACAATTTATCTTAAAATTGTCTTAAAAATGTTAAAACCCAAATCTGTGAAAGAGTACTTTTAAAAGCACCAAGTCAACATAAAGTTATGATTTACCTTTATAGTAAATCATAAGAAAACTAGCAGGCCTAATTACAAAATGAAAAAAAAACAAACACGGTGAAGATACTCATAAATCTGTTTATGCGTAGATGTTATATTAAATTGTCCTTACCATGTCTAACAACTCTGTCCTCAACTTCAAGTTGAGACTGTCCCTTTAATGATGAACAGAGAACACCTAGGTTAATTTACATATCAATAGTGCACTGCGCATGCGTACTACATTCCAAAAAATGGGAGGCCGCTGTAACGGTGTAAACTTACGGAAACGCTCCTTTTAAATGTGGGTTGTGATGACTTCATGAGGAATTTTATTCGTTGTGCGTAAATGAAAGAATTCTTGGAATAAATGTGATGACTGTTTCGTTTACTATTTCAATCGTGGAGTTAATGATTTCAAAATGACAAACTCTAATAAAGCACAGGATCGCCAAAAGCTTGCGAACTTGATAACGCAGTGGAACCAGGACCATTACGATTTATTTGAATTGAGTCCTCCGAACGAGGTAAATATCTTTCTTTACATAAAAATATGAACACATTTAAAGCTGGAAGAGTAATTTTGCTATTTCTTTGTCTTCGTATGTCTTTATAAACACTTGTCGCTACACAGGTGAGTACAGGTGACAAATCGTCAACAAATTTTCAAAATGGCTGACGTCAAATTAAGGTCAGGACCATTAATCAAATTAGGATTCTTGGCTGATGCGGTTTCTGATAAATGCACCGTGATGCGATATTTGCGTCTTTATATGGGAAACATTGTGAGAATGTACGATATCTAGTTTTGTTATTCGGTAGCAACAAAAGAATTTCAAGTTTTGTTTACCTGTGTAATTAGTTATCTCCCTTATTTATTGCGTTTACTTCCTGTATGTGTTAAAGGGTTACATACAGTATACCTTACTTAATACATTTTAAATGCACTTTTGCATCAACATTGAAGAATGATAACATTTTGATTAAAAATGTTCATCCAATTAAGAAAAAGGTTTTCATATTGATACTGCTTATATGTATTTTTTCTTTAACTGAACAATTAGTAAAACTAATTTGCAGCAATCATCAGATTAAATTTAGTCCCATCATAAAAACATTGAATGAAACTACAACTTGTGCTTCAACGTTTATTTCTGCATCACATTTGTGAATTTGCCCTGAAACCTTTCCCTGTAATTGGTGCGTAGATAAAAGAGTTTGATGTAAACGGATGATCAGAAACAATGAGAAAATTAGAAGATAATTATCAAACACTGTCGGGTGTTGAAAGTTGAAGTCGGTGGTCTAACAGTCCTGTTTTGGGTATGTTGCTTGTTCATTACAATGAAGCATTTACCATAAAGTCGGCGAGATACATTCATTATATTTAATTAATTGACTGATTTCATCATTTAATGCCTATTGCAGCGCTTCACAAACATGAAGCACTTACTATAGTCGTGCATTGAATCCTCATTATATGGTATCTTAAAACACATTTGAATCAAACCAGAAATTTTGACGCATGATAGATAGTTCTTACTTGTTTGTTATCAGTTGTTAAATATTGTGATATCAACTCATGATTGACAGTGATTTTTTTTTATAAACATATTTAAATAGTTCATGGAAAGAGCCAAAGACTTTGTTAATTAGATAATAGTAGATGATAGAAATACAGTAATGAGCTGCTGTAGACTTAAAACATTATAATGAACAAAAAGCTTCTTTCTATTCATTTCGGGCTAACTATTGACAAGCCTTCAATTTAAAATTGGCCCAACTTTTGGCTCCACTTTCTCAAATTTGGCTCCAAAAATATCCAATTTGCCCTAGTGGTGGCGACAAGAAAAAAATGTCAGGTCTGAGGGGACTTACATTTTATTGCTTGAAGCAGGGCTCACGCTGTCGGTCGCCAAATGCGAATATTATTTCATTCTGGCGAAAGATTTCCCGATTTGGCGAATTTGCTTGGCGCATGTTTTTTTCATTCAACTTTACCATATTTCCACCTGTCTGGACACTACAGACAGTTATATATTTTGACACACTTAACAGTATTTCCGAAAACCCCCAAATTAATCCGCTAATTGTTATCCCCGTGTCAAACAATGCCAGAGGCGTGTATTAATCGGGTCTTTATTATGTGTAAACAACTTGACACACTTGATTGGTAGACTCGATGCGGTTGTTCCACGAAAACCGATTACTATTTACTGCATTCCGTCCAGTGTTTTATGATGATGCATGGTAGAATGCGAGAATTTAAAGAGGGTTAATTTGTAAAGTATTTTGATATTGACAGTTCGCTTCCATCGCTGATGCAACGGTTCTATTCAAATTGCGATCCTCTATTATTAATCATTCAACTCATCAGACCGGAGTCTTGACGAGAGTAAAAACAAATAGACCTAAGATCATGTTTACTTTCCATTTATCTATCGGATATTTCTGAAATAAATAACAAAACTGAGAATTCAGAAATGTATAGTCTTCAATATGATTTGATGTTATCTGAGATAAAAGATTCATTTTGATTTTGTCACTCAAAGCGTAGCTTTAGTTATACCATCTTTGGTTTAAATTTGTTCGGAAGGGGGGGGGGGGATGTCTTGGCTTTTTTTTGCTTTTTTTTTTTAACATGATATTTTTATTGGCATTACACATTACATATTTATGACATTACAATTTTAATACAAATGGTGAAACATAACAAACAGAAATAATTAACCAAGAGAATTTAACACATATGTACATCTATAACATGAAAAGTGTTTAAAATAAAGGAATTTTAATTGGAGCCATTTGCTCAGAATTTGGCTCCTACTTCTTTGATTTGGCTCCTATTTATGTCATTTGGCGAATGTGCTGGCGCAGACTTTTTTCCAGCCAGGGTGAGCCCTCTCAATCCTATATTGTAAGAACTCTTTAGAATTGTCTCGATTGCACTATTCCGAAGGGTACCCACAAAATATTATAGGATTCAAAATACTACGAGAAAAAGGCCCTATTACATCCCATTATGATGAAAGAGTTTGACTTATGCCGTAGGGATGTTTGAAAGGTTCTCATATCTGATCTGTCAAAATATACACAGCCTGGAGGATATGAATGCTTCAATAAAGTGACAGCTAGGATATGGCCATATATACACTGTATAGTGTATACACTTCCATTTATTTACACATGGAGAACATAAACAGATGACAGATGAAAAATAATAAAACCTTTGCCAACTTTCCTTGCAATAAAAACCTAAAGATAGGGGAAATAAGTTAATGATGCTTGCCTATACCCAATGCATGCACATTCATACACTTCCTCAAAGAAAGTGTGGAGAAATTTATGGCAAATTAAAGACCGCTTGTTTGTTTATTTCTTGATTTGTTCTTCATTGATTGTGATGGAAGCTTGATCAAGCCTATTCAAAGTCATTCTTGATGACAGATTTTTGGATATTACACCAGTACTTGTGCCAATTTATGGGTTAATCCTGGAAATTGTCACCATTAGCTAAAAGGGATTCGAACCCGGGACCCTTGATAAAGGCTGATGCTGTATCACTGTTGTCACGTTTTTTGGTTGAATTTTATAGAATAATGATATAAATTGCACTGTATATATTTCCTAGACCTTCCTCTTCGTCGAAAATCTATTGTGCTTACATTAAAAAAAGCCCAAGAATGTGTGGGAGTTACCTAATCTTTCCAATTCCATACCAAAATAATTTGCAGCACATAACATAAGAATTGAATACAAAACAACTAAATAAATCCTCTGAAAGTCTAAACCTTTGATGGTGGTAAAATATACGAATCGATTGTAATGAAGACCAAAGTCTCTGGTTATCATGATGTGTGCTATTTGCATTTCTTTTGGGGGGAGGGGAGCAATAGAAAAGAATTTATTTTACTAAATCAAAATAACAACAAAGTTATTATGCAATATGTAGTTTTAGTCATATTGCATCATAGCAGGAACATTGTTTTTCATGGATACTACATTTTATTTCATGAAACATTCTTCCTTTGAGTCTGGTTTGCTTGTCATATTGACACTGAAACTGAGCTTCGGTTAATCAGATTATTCTTGTAACAATGTACATGTCATTTTGACCAAAGTCTGAGTCACACCTTGGGCAAAAATGCTACTTCGATGCAATGATCTCAGTACGTTTTCTAAGGGCATCTTGTACATTTTCTAAATCTACCTCAATATGTTGGCACAGACTTTTTTGACCTTTTCAGTTAGTAACAAATACCTTTATGTGCATGTTGTGGTTTGCTTCATAAGTGGACAAGGACTAAAATCACAGCATAGTTTTTTTCCCAATTAGATGTTACATCTAATAGCACATGGGTGCTTATTTCAGAATATTTCAAAACTCCATTAAGCAACAAAGAACTGTCAAGATGAAACATTGAAAGAAGCACTGTCTTCTGTAAATCAATACATTGATCTAAGATTGTTATAAATTGTTATTTTCCTGGTTCCTCAACAACCTTATTGCCAATTTAATCTGATGAATTTGTTATTTTGATCTGATCATCACATGAGTACAAATGATATACAATTTATAAATTTCAATGATTTAATGATTGTAGTGGAATGGGTTGCTCAAAATTGATGTACTCTCAAATTTGATTTTCAAAGTCATGTCACAAGCAACCAATTAAAGGGTTAAATGAAATGAGGAAATGGATCAATCAAAATAACTGCTATTTAACTAGAAATATAACCCTTTGTACCACCACTTTAAACATATTTAACATGTATACACCATGTCAGTATTCAGTGGTTATCTAACATAAAATAAATAAGTTTTAACTTTGATCAATTTTGTGATTTATAAGAAAAAATTTCTTTTGTTCCATGTCCACGCAATTAAACAAAACAGTACAAGATGAATAGATTTTGACCTAATGCCATTTGAATCTGTGACCTATCATTGAATGTGATATGGTATGTTAGAAGTGAAGGGTACAAGCAGGAATTCCGATGGAGCACTTCATTGCATTACATTTATCCCAGAATACCTGTTGAAAGCTACTGCTAGGTACTTCCTTCCCCCAGTCTAAACTCTTTGTTCACTTATTTCAGTTTGTCTGCTGCTTTACATCTGTAAACTCTTGTTTTATTCTTGCTTCTAATTTGTTATATTATATCAAAATGGGCACCTGTTTCTCAGCGACAAATTAATAAGCCTTTTTGAGATTGGAATGTTCCGGTTTACAGACAATTTGTGTCATCAAAAAGGGGTGTTATGAATCCTGTAGTTATTAAATACATGTTAATCTTTCTAATGTAAAAAAATGAGGTTTAAATCAATCAAATTAACACCATATGTAGGTAACCATATAGGTGTTTGATAAGTTAACATATAGTAAGAAATATGAAAATTGGTATGTTTAGTGAGCAAAAGTTGGTACTTATTTGATTGCATTTTTTAATGCATTAACCATAACATGTTGTAGAAATGTTTAATAGGGGTAAGTGTCTTCCTGGAAAACATATCTGTTCTTGCATCAGCATAACACAAGAACTGTGTCAATTTTTGTGGAGTGTATCTGAAGTTTTCGATGCAGAAAAAATATGTACATTTTTTTCACTTGATCTCATGTGTTTTCTGTAATGTGTGAAAGGAATAATAATCAACAAGTCATGATGTACGTTTTGGGTTTCGCTAAGTGGAGAGTTCTTTGATTTGCTTGGAATGTGTGCATTCATTTATGTGAATTAAAACATGAAAATGGGAAAGAACGTAGCATAGGAAAGTTTACGGGTGAAGTTCTGAATTAATATAAACATAACAGCGCCATTCTCACCAGTTATAAAATTAAAACTAGTGTTCTACCCTTTTAGACTTTAGCAAGATCATAACATTATTCTTTCAAATGCTGAATGAAGCAATTGCATATGATTATTTGCCTCTCACCATATATCAAATGTGTTTAGGTTGAAATGGGCTTGCTAAGAGTAGTAAGCATTACTAGAAAAGAAAGAAAGCACAAGATGTTTATTGATCGTCATTGAAAAAATTGTTTAAAAGTTGCATTGAATACTCTGTTGCATAGAATTAAAATCAAATCAAGCTTGTTATTTTGATATTTCCTTAGTTAATGATGCAATTTCCCACTTAATCTGCTAATATGATCTAATTTTTACTTGTCACAGTTCTCTTAAATGTTCCTTAAGTTCCAAACAGGGATGTGAGTGTTTTGCTTACAAAATAAGACATAAGACATTTAGTTAAAATGTAAACTTTGGTGCTTAAGAATCAGTTTCAGTTAGTATGAATTTGTTGGGATGTTTTGGATTCCTCAAGTTTAACAATGAAAGAAGAGAAGACAGTCTCTCCTCCTCACTTGATGTGACATCAGATTTTAGTTTGCATAGAACAAGACCATGTAGAAGAGAGGTTTGTAGTTTATACTAGAGAAGTTAATGTCTGTCAAGTCCAGAACTACACTTTCCATTGTCTAGATAGTATGTACAATTGGGTAGATCGTTTTTTGCAAATAGTCAAATATACATGCAAAAATCTTTGACGCATACAATTGCGTGTGAGAATTGTCATTATTTAGCCTGTCTTACTCAAAATAATGAAGTTGAAGAAACAGAGCTTTATATTGGCCCTCAATTGGCAATAAGATGTTGTCAACATGGCAGAACACACAAGCCAAATGCTACATCATCAGTGTTTTGATATAGTACCGGTACTTGCATTAGGAAATTCACAATTTTTCAATTAAATTTCACATTGTTTAGGAAACTTGTTGAATGTTCTTTGATTTGAAAGTTCTATGCACCAATAAAAAAATTCAAAGAGTGAAATACACCAGGGTAACATTTTACTAAACATTTTGTGCTAAAAACTTTGGGTATGTTTAAAACAACATTCCCTCTTATTTTAATGATGGGTGAAGCATCTCTTTGAGACGCTTCCAATGACGTGTCACAATACAATATTTTACTCTCATTTAAGGACATGTTCTACAGTTTTATAAGAAAATAATCTTTTCATAGAATTTTCAAAAATTTTTATATGTTATTTAAAATGTTATTGTGAATTCAAATATGAAAAGAAAAATGCATGTCGAGTTAGTTTTTTCGTAAAATGACAGTTTTCATGATAACCGTAAATGTCAAAATGACCATACAATCTTCAAAGTTAATAGAATAATTTCTGGAAGGTTAATCAACACAAAAAAAAATCAATTCATACATTCAATACTTTATAATTCAATGTTATTTCAAATTATTACAATCTGAACAATTTTTGTAATCCAAATCAGTTTCTTAAATTTTTGTATTTGACAAAAAACAATGAAAATTGATATGTATATTACAAATAAATGAAGATATTTAAAAATTCCTTTCATAGAATGTTCTTCTTTTTCAGTATGTGAAGTAAATTTAAATCTTGAAATACAAAATGTAAAAAAGATATATGTTGATGAGTTTGTTTTTCTGTAAAATGACAGTTTCCATGGTAACCGTATTTGAAAAACATTTTTAAAGACGGTTAAGATAACTTGAAACTTGAAAAAATAGAAGCTGTGGGTTTAATATGCATGAGAAATTTATGATAATATTAATAACCTTTTATATTTTTATGGATTATATGATTATTCTTTGAAAAATATTGCATACAGTAAATTTCATCTGAATAAAAACGTTTATCCGACTTCTATGCAAGTATCTCTTGGGAAACAGATTATTATCTCCCTTGGATGCGCAGATGAAATGCGCAGATAAAACTACCGAGAATGTCCTTAAGATACATCATTTCCCTTTTTATATGTTTTACATCTTGTGACTTCCTAAAACAAACCATTCACACAAAAGCCCTGCAAGTATTAATGAAAGCAATGGTTATGGTATCTTTCAATTGGTGTTTTTACAGAACTTGGAGTTCCATGGTGTGGTGAGATTTTACTTCCAAGACGAGGACCACAACGTCGTTACAAAATGTATACGAGTTGCAAGCTCGGCCACAACGAAGGAGGTGGTGGATGTACTTGTGGAGAAGTTTCGGCCAGACATGAGAATGTTGTCTCCAAACAAGTACAACTTGTTTGAGGTCCACATCAATGGAGGTAACTAATTTGTTTTCTGTTAATTTAACCCATTCTCTATTGAACTTGGCAACTGCTCCCCAATGTAAAATTATTAGCAGATGGCAATTGTAAGATTAGAGAAAAAAGTCAGCAAGCAATTTTGTCTTTAACACAGAATAGTCCACCAAATTTCTTTCAAATTAAATTGTTTTTTCTCCCTCTAAACACTATTCATCTGCTGTTGTTTATGTTGATAAGAAAAATCATACAATCTAGTATTATATATGAGACTGTTAGACTAGTTAAACAAGCCTGCAAATAATTAATTATAATATTATCCTCATCATCATAATGCGCGCTAAATGATCTTAGCTGTCGATACGCCTTAAAAACACCATTCATTCATTCATTCATTTGTTAGTAAAGCAACCTTGTATATGCATTGAATGGGAGAGCTCAAGCTGCCTGTTTATGACAGATAGTTGAAGACTGTATATGCCCTCACACCTGAAGATCACCATGTATAATTAGGAGAATGTTCAGGGTATTGACTTGTAATACTAATTACCTCAAACCCTGGCAAATCTCTCTGCATAATTACTTAAGTCAGGTCACCCCAATAGAATGAGAGGAATGTCCAACACTTACTAAATGCAGCATGAGAGTAATTTTTTTTAAGCTATTTTCTCCTTAACCCTTTACCAAACGCCAAATTTTCGAATGTCCCAAATCGAAAGAGTTTGCAAACAACATTTCAACATATGATGAAATTGAAAAGTAATCTTTTCATAGTGTAGAAAACATTGTGGGAAAAGGAGAAATTGCTCGGCATGAGTAATTTCTTCTTTTCACACATTGTTTTCCAGAGTAGTCTGCAATAAAGTGGTAAAATGCTGTTATTGTTTGGTAAAGGGTTAAAGAACGCCTCATATGGATCTGGCATAACATTATGGTTTTAGATCTGGATTATTAGAGCAGTTTTTTGTTGATTTGACTCATTCTTTCCATACGCAATTTCTGTATATTGAGGGTTTCTTGCATGACAATAGTATGTCAAAAAATTACCCAGCAATCTAAGAGTTAAAAGAAAATGCTTATCATATAATGCAGTTTTCTTTTTAACAACTGATTGCCTTCTCAATCTTGTCCTAATTTCCTTCGACATTTGCAAAGTATTAATTTTAGGGGCTGTTGAATTTTAACCTTTTTGTTACATGAATCTAGTGCACCATGTTATATGTTAATATTTTTGAGACATGATTTTATGGAAAGCTCTTTCAAGCTGTACTTCTTTTAGATTAATAGTTAAACTTTACTGTAGTAATGTTTGTCATTTTCAAACAATATTATGTTAAGATTCGATGGCAGAATAGAAAATGGTGTACAATTATTTATCTCAAAGAAATTTGAATGAATTGAAAACACAATCATATTGATAATGCATATAGTAAATATTTGTCAAGTTTATTTGTATTTGTATTTAAGCAAATAAATACGACTTCTTTGTAGTATTCTGTAATATTATTGGATTGCATGGGAATTACTACATAATTAAGTCACTTTGTCAGTTATTTACCAAATCATATGTAGGGTTGACACAGAATAATGATAAGGAACCTAAATGTTCTCTTTCCGAATTAACCTTGATATGATGGCTTTAAAACCCAACATCAAAGTGGCAAAAGTATCATTACAATCTGCCTTAGCTAGCACCTCAAGTTGGAAATCAAAAGTACACTTTTCTCATGTTTTGATACATTCTCGCTTTTATCAAAGCATTTAATTATTATCATGTTGTATACTGCAAAGGCCCCTTTTTAAAAGTCGTCTGAAAGAGTTTAGATATCTCCCTTATTTAGAGCACTGGTATTGTTTATTTTCCCTGTGTTGGGACTGTCATATTTCACTTCTATTGTTTGCCTATCTATGAGATGTAGTATTTACCCTTAATGTCAAGTTGCCTATTTAATGTCATAGAGTGAGTCTTCAGATTGGTCAATATAACATTGTCAAGGAACGATCACCATGGAAGTAATGATAACAAATTCTTTATTCCTTTGGCAAGAGGAACTATTCATCGTTATGGTAAAATGAGGTTTTTTTCACCAGCAATATGCCAAACATTATTAATTTGGTATACTAAGCCGGATCTGAAAACATATATATATTAGAGTTTAAGGAAAAGTTTAATCAGTGATAACAAAAATACATCCTTGAACAACTGTATAAATTGATTGATAGCCGTGAATTCCTTGGGCTGTGTCTAATTAAAAGACAATTAGTCACAATTCTTTTGATCATCATTCATTTGCAAACATGATTGAAAGGGAAAAGGTTCAAAAGACATGATTGTTGATAAGCTTTTAATTGTGTTAAGAGTACAAATATTTTTAAGAGTCTAAGGTTCCTTGATGGGTCTCATGTTTCCAATAGTACAAATAATAACAATTCTGATGTGTGGAGTTACTCTTCTGTCCACTGAATAATGTTAATTGTTTACCGAGCTCATAGGCAATAAATATGCATTGACATTGTATCAGTACTGCAGCAGTGACTATTGATGCAAAAGATGAAATAGTCAGTGGTATTTAGGGGAGACTTTACTACACTGTAATAAATATAGAATCAGTTCAATTTATGCTAACCTTCTGTTCAGAATTTCTTCAGGGCTTCTAATGGAATTAGATTTTTGTTTAATTGGTCTAGATTTTAGAGCTAGTCTGACTTTGATTTATTACATTGGGTCTCATGTTGGAATCCCATGATATTTTCTTACAGTTAGCACATTCCCCATTCGGAATTTGTAAAAGATCCAAATTGAAAGCAAAATCAGCAGGCATCAACAAAAATGTCGGTTGTTCCCAATTTTGACAGGCCTTTGTTGGCAGTAAAGTAAGGGGCCCTAGCTGATCCATCCATGACGAGTCAGGTATTGCAACGTAATTGAAACAATGTTAATGCAGTGTAAAACTGTATTAGAGCAATCAACACAGTAATATCTTTCAACAAACAAAACGAACTTCACTATCTTAAAGCAATTAGTTGTCCTCTGTAAGCCATTTAAGATTTGGTGCAGCATGACATTTACCTTTTGGCTAAGAGTTAAATCTTATTCATCAATGAAGTGCTAATCCCTGTCCAGTTATTTGTCAATTAAAGGTTCATTATTCACAAGAGTAGCCGAGGAGAATTAACCATCCATAAATATGTCACATATTTGTCATTCCACTGGGGTATGACCCTTGTCTGTAAAGTCTTCTTTATCCATTACCAAACAATAATGACATTCAACCACTTTGCTGCAGATGACTTTGGAAAACGCTTTGAGCATTTTCTCCTTTTCCCACAATGTTTTCTTTCCTATCAGAAGATTTTTTACTCCAATTTTATTACATTTTGCAATGTCAGATGCAAACTCTTAATTTGGGACAGTTGAAAATTTGGTGTTTGGTAAAGGGTTTAACTCAAAATTTGTATAAAGCGCTAGATGGTGCAGCAACACCATGTAATCATTGGCTCTATAATGGTTTAACATGAATCTGTAAAACTTGATGCAGATTGTTGTTGAAAAATGCACTGTTTGTGAGGTTAAATGCTTTGCTATTTAAAGAGTATCAAAACTGCCTTGATTCTAATATCCAAAGGTTTCTTATATGAATGAATTCTATACAGCCAGTCCAGAGGTCATTTGGTCAATACACAACAGGGATTGTATGTTAACTCCTTACTCCATGATAATTTGCTGCGTCAAGTAGAAGTTGTTAAAACCACTGAGATAAAAGAATAAATTGTGCAGGTTGAGCAATTTATCCTTTTGGAAAAAGTTTTTGTCTCCAATATCATTAAAAAGTTCTTGCTGTTACATTTGTGTGTTTGCTACTTTATGGATTTTGTTGCTGGCCTAAACTCAATGTATCAGTGGTTGACATTTTGTTAAGTTTGTATATGGATTTTTAAGGGCATTTTAGCTGGAAAGCATTGTTACACATCGTTTTCAAAAGACAATTGCCCAAAAAGTGGCATTGGTATCCAATTATATGCAAACTTTATGAGGGAAAGTACGCCTGAAATACTGAGGAACCATTACATGGGGTTGTTGTAACAATATAGATAAAGCTAGGGAAACTATGCATTTTCTTTTTGATACTGATTAATACTTAAATTGCTGAGTAACATTCTAAAAATAGATTTTTGTGTCATCTGCTTTCCAAAATGGTTACCTTAAATATCTGCTTAAAATTGCTGAGGAATGATACAAAGAGTAGCAAACAGGTTTGCTTGGCGGCTGGCCTCGATCTTACCTGTTGGATAAGCATGAAGTCGGTTCCAGCACTATAAGGGTTAAAGGTTTAGCCAGCATTGCTTATGTACAACACCTTTACTTGATAGAACCTATTAAAAATCTATCATCATTGCATTATTAACATTTTTATGATGGGGAAAAACCCCCAGCACACATATCACATAATAGTTAGCCCTTAAGCAAGAACTTGAAAGTAAGGGTGGTGAAATCTGGTTTTCATTCACTTGTCCTTAAATGTGAATGTTTTCGCACTTGCCATAGTTAGTAAATTTCAGTAATTATTTACTTGTTGGTTAGGCTTTTGGACAAGCTGTGCATTATGAACAATTGATTCAACACCTCTTGAAAGAATTTCATGCTGTTGTGTTTAAGATGTATGAAACATTCTCTTTTTTTGCTGATTAATTTTTATTACAGACATGATTTAACATCATAAATGATATAACATCATTCACGAACAAAGAATAATAACATAAAGCATTATAAGGGTTCAGTGCAAGACTATAGTAAGTGCTCCATAACCCTTGGGAACTCTTCCAAATTTCATTATGTAGACACCCTTAAGGACAATTCTAAATGATTCCTCAAAATTATAACACAATTAAATATCCATTATTTCTATTAGTAATGGTTCAATGACATTTCTATGTGTTTCAATTAAACCATTACTACAAAAATGTGTGGTATTTTCTTATACTTTACCAATTACATTGTACCAACATTTTTCTTAAAATAGAAACATCACTTTCTTTATTCATATAAGACATCTGCTGATGCTATTTTGTTTTAAGGTTTCAAGGGCTTTGATATTAGGTATTCAAAGTTTTATTAATTATAACCTCTTTAGCTGACCAGTCATTTGTTCAATTAAGACAGTTTAATTACATCATCAGTGTGGTCTTTATAAACAAACTGTAAAATCTGTGGTAGTTGTTAAAAGAGCTCTCAACTTGAAATACAGGCTGATACAGCGTGAGAAATTCTTTTAGCATCTATAAGAATATTTTCCTTCTTAAGATGCCTTGAGTCAAAAGTTGGGGGAAAAGGAAAGGTCCATGGGGGTTCTTGTCATCTCCGCGAATTTGAAATTTGAACTAGCCAAAACATAATTTGAAGCATTCATTTTGGCCTGTGGCCTATTCTTGTTGAGAACACTGTTCACCACTGATTAGTTGTAATTATATGGAAACCTATACAGCACCTTGAAAAAAATAGTGGGCAGTTCTTGTAAGGAAATACTAGGAGCATGGATATGAACACTGACAACTGAGACTTGACTTATGCACACTGTTAAGAGCATGTTGAATTCAAATCCAGCATATTTACTCTCATACTATGGAAATTTCATCTTGTATTGCTCTCTTGGGATTGGAAGAGTCATACAATCTGATATGAGATTGGAGACTTATCTGTAAATTATTAATAGGTTGTTTGATGGAATATGAATAATTGATCTTGTATTAGCAGACTTGTTGAATTTGTTATATTTCAGAGGAAAGACGACTGCTAGATGAAGAGCGAGTTCTGTATGTACAACTAAACTGGGGGAAAGATGTCCGTGAAGGTCGCTTCTTGTTGCGGAGAGAGGTGAGAACAACTTCTGTTAGAAATCTTGGAGGTTCCGCTTTATCCCTGTCTTAAAATGAAGGTTCAATGCAATACTATAACAAGTCCTTTGCAGTTGCCTTTCGATTCGTAAAGGCTTTGCTATAGTCTTGTATTGAACAGCTACATACAGCATTCTTGAAAAGATCAACTTTGAAATCTAAAGATAGACATTTTTTAAAACATAGAACTTTTTAACTCTGAAATGGGTAAAGCATCTGGTTTAATGGACATGGATACTATCAAAGGCTGCTTATATCTATCTTCTCAGGAAAAAATTCATGTAATAGTCTTTAGATTTTGTTTGACCTTCATGGTAGTTCGCTTTTTTGGTTGAAACATACATCAAAGGCGAATTTTGCTTCAATAATCTAAATTTTGTGTAAATACAATGTAATCAGTGATAGTAAGTGTTTCTTTGCTTCATCTCATATGATTTAAGAGGAGGTATATTTGAATCCTTCGTCCGTCTATCTTAGGTTCTTTGGAGCAAAGGTTTTTGAATTGGGGAACTGCTTCATTATTCAAGTACTTGCCAAGAAACTTGCCATAATGTCCTCATCATAAAGTTATTATTTACAAGACACAACTTTCATGCTTATGAGAGGATATTCCCTCAAAAAGTACATGTATTTGTCATTAAAGGCTTTTTTCTGACAGCTTTTATTTTGAAGACAACTTGCAGAATGTTTTCATGATTTTAATGCAGGATTTTTATTCTTTTTCAGGGTGAAAAAGATAATGCTAATTTCAAAAGAAAACTTTCAAAACGTGAAAAGAAAGAAAAGAAGAAAGCAGAAAAGGAGAGAAAGATGAATAAGGAGAATGATAAAAACTCTGGGGTAGCAGAACAACTGTACACGGATGCCCCAGAAACGAGTTTTACACGAAGTATTTCTAACCCTGAGGCTGTCATGAGAAGGCGCAGACAACAGAAATTAGAGAAAAAATTACAGCAGTTCCACGGCCAGAATGGTCAAGGTAAGTCAAAATCTAAACTTTGTACAAAAACTGGTAAGAGGGAATAGATATTTTTTCCATGAAGGGAATGAATCGATATGTTTCCTGTTGCAGGTTTCATTCCAGATTTTAAAATTACTTCAAGATGTGCGGAGAATTCCTCTTTTTGACCAATTGATCTCATTTTGCTTCTCAGTTGATTTGCTATAGTTAGACATTTAGTCTGTAGGTAAATTGTAACAGATGGTATTCAAAAGATTAATTGCACAACCATGAAAAGTATCAATTAGACCAAAATATTTGAAATGCACAAAATAGCTTGGTTATATATCATGCAATTCCTTTTAGTCTGTTCTTCTTTGCAACATTAGATTTTGGTCGGCAATCTGTCTGTCTGACTGGGGCGGAAAAATGTCACAAAATCAAAGAAAGAAAATAGTAATAATTTCATATGAAAGACAAATAAAATTGGATAACTACTACTATCAGGTGTGATAGTTAAACTATTCAATCGTGGGAAGTGATATTTTATACAGTGTTGGCCTACAATAAAAGGACTTTTTCCCAGGCTAGTGAACCTATCATCACAGTAACAATATGAAGCTCAAGAAAACACTGAGACAAAAGTGGCAATTGCTTACGCGATAAATACAATACCAGAGCCATGATGAAGGGTTTAGACATAGTCTGTGAGTCTCCTTTTGCCAAAGTTATCGTCTATTGATAACTACAATGTGTAGTTGAATAAGCTTTTCCAAAAGCTCTTTGCTTGTCTGAAAAGCAGAAAACAAATATTCATAGCACCTTGAATTTCATGAATGAAAGATATCCCTATAAATGGTAGGGTTCAGGTAATTATGTAAGCCTTATAAGTTTTAGCCTTATTACAAGATATTTCTACAACATAGTATTATAGAGAGTCTCTGACTTTGGTCTCTTTAGTGTTGGTATGTTTGGATAAGATTTAAAAGATCCAGAAAGTTTTGTATATCAGTGAAAGGGGCAACATTTAGGCAGGATTATTTGATATCAGGGCAAGGGGTCCAAGGTAAACATAAACATCCATGTTTGCTAGAGATATAACAATGTGATAGTAGTCATCCTCTACCCATGTGGTCTAAAACGTCCAAACACAGTGCATCATGTGGAAATAGAGATTGAAAGAAATTATAGCAAATTGAGGGTTTAATGCAGGACGTACAAGTGCAAGTGCAAGTGCTTCACACTTACTTTAGTTTTGCATTGAACCCTCAAGATGATTATTGTTTAACATGGTAATTTCCACTTTAATCAAAATATAATACATAAAGAAATTGGCATAAGAAGATAATAAGTAAGGGGTTAAAAATGTTATGAGAGTTTTTTGACATGTAGGAAATTTGTTAAATTGAGCAGAATTTAATCATCTTTCTGTCATAACCTTCATATGCAATGTGTTAAAAAGTCTTTTGCATGAGTGAAAAGATTTACCCACCTGCAAACAATAACAACATTTGACCAGTTTGTTGCAGATGGCTCTGGAAGACATTGTGGGAAAAGGAGAAATTGCTCTTAATGAGCAATTTCTTCTTTTCCAACAATGTTTTCTGCTCTATCAAAAGATTAGTTTTCAATATCATCACATTTTGAAATGTCGTCTGCAAACTGTTTCAATTTGGGACAGTCTAAAATTTGGCGTTTGGGAAAGGATTAACAGAAGCTAGTCCCAGTCAAAGATTGAATTTTACTTAAAACCTTGTATACATACATATGTGCTGAATCTGCACTAGTTGTCCTTGTGATTTATTCAAATTTGTAACTTTAATGAATTTAGATTTATTCATGCAAGAGATCATATATCGGAAATGGCGATCATATGGGAGTACTTATATATTAATCCGACCCGGCTGCCTTCAGCTTTTATATCGTCTTTATGCAGTACAGACTGCAGCTTTTAAGATAAAATGGTTAAGAAACTAAATGTTTTAAACAAAATTGTTTTTTCTTTTTTCAATGAAAGATTATAAGTAAACTGCTGATTGATTCATTCAAAATAATTATCCCTTTAATTAATTAAGTTGTCTGCATCAGTCCTGAAGAATCCTTGATTGTTAGGTATAGTGTTGGTTAGGGAAGTTATGATCATTTTTCAGATAAATTAAGCTCCATTCTTGCTGATACTGTTCTTTGATGGCAAAAACTGTTGGCTTGACAGAAATTTGCATTTTAAGTGAAATAAAGAGTTATATAATGGAAAATGATACATGGCTTTTGTCAAAAGCTGGGACTTAGTATTTTTTTTTCATAAACCAAGACATCTTAGTGACATATTTTAAATTGATATTTCCTATATTTTCTTACAACATATAACATTATAAGTTTGAAAAAATATCTTTTATTATCTGCTGATGATTGGGAAAATGGGAAATGAAAAATCATGTAAAGAAATAGGTTGAATATATATGTGATCTTCGTGTGCACTTTTAGGGTATTTCTGTTGGTGGTGTTGGATTTCTTTTTCTTTTTGGAACAAGTTAGTCATTGGATAAACATATTTTAAGTGTACTTGCTTGCTTAAGCTTGCTTGTAAGGCAAATTTTGGGAGGTCCAAACAGAAACTATTTAACTTCTATGGAACAACTCAATTATGAACCATCTGATAGTCTTCTGAGTTGCTGATAGCTTTAACTTAACTGTGCTCCTTAATTCTGTCCCATTCATCAAGTTAGGATGACAGCCCCTTTCCATAGGAAACCTTGTGATTAAAAGTAGAATTTGCTCATGATGATCAAAGTCTCATAAATTATTTCTATTTTGATTTAATGCTTTTTATTGATGCTTCTTTTCCTATAAATATCTGCATCTGAAAATCGCTGTAGAATTTTGCTGCGGGGAGTCGATAGAGTTGACCATTTGGTGGATGCATTATTGTTGTTAACCCATTACCAAACACCAAATTTTGACTGTTCCAAATTCAAAGAGTTTGCAGACTACAATTCAAAATGTGATGAAATTAGAAAGTAATCTTATGATATGGCAGAAATCATTGTTATAAAAGGAGAAATTGCTCGTTAAGAGCAATCTCTTCTTTTCCCACAATGTTTTCCAGAGTCATCTGCAACAAACTGGTCAAATGTCGTTTTTGTTTGGTAATTGGTCAAATAAGGAAGAATGTGTCAGATTAAGCATGATCAGGGAGCAAAGAGTTAACAATGAGAGGTCAACAAAATTTATTTAATTTCATAATCCAGTCCTTAATAAGATTTGAGTTAACTAGATTATAATGGTCAGTGTTTCCCAAACATTCCACAATTGTAGGCCTTTGTACCAAAGATTTCACATGTATGAAATGGGCTTTCCTAGTGTTTGATTACTCACAGACCCACTAAGATGTTGTAGAGCTTTGACCTGTGTTTTAGCTCTTATAATCCTGGAACCAAATTCACGCTTATGCAAACAGGTTAGCTCCAGGCCAGCCACCAAATCAATTAGTGGCTGGCCTGTATCTTACCTGTTTGCTATTTAGGTATTGATCTTTCCTTATGAAAATTAACCAGATATTTAGGGTTTTAGAAAATAACCCAGCATTGTAAGGGTTAAAGATTGTGACATAAAGATAGATTGCTCAATAATATTATGAGCTATGATATTAACATTTTTCATTGGTTATGATAAATGAAAGTTGTTTTTACTGTTTTCCACATTCACTTTCTTTTTCTACTTCAGTTCACAAAATAATTAAGAAATTTATGTGGTCTAAAAATATTTAGTCTGGTTACAAAATACAATGTGCAGGATTAAGGATATGACTAGTGATTTTACCTGATAACATACTGATTGACTATAAAGATACATTTAATGAAATGATTTTTCCATGAGGATAAAGGGAGAAAAACAATGATTTTATTGTAAACACCTTCCAATATGTTAGGGTATACACATTAATGACCTGAGCATAATGAAATTTGAGCTAAATGTTAATTTTTATTTCTAACCTTCCATAACATATACGATCAATGTTTATGAATTCCAAAACACTAAGTATAATGGATGTTTTTGACATCTAACATTTTGGGCACCTATTTGAAAACTTATTGAGATGTTTAACTAAAAAAATGAGACATGTGCATTTTTAATGAACTCATTTTATTGAATTATTATGAAGAATATAACTTTTCTGTGACAGTGTTTTCAAATTCTCCATTCTGCAAAACTCTTTCAAATGGTCAGGAAACAAGTGTTCTTGATAATGGGACACTTCTGCTTCTTTAAAAGACTGTATAAAACAAATCCACTATTATTGGTATTTATTAGAACTGTCATGTTGGCACATCTTGAATGAGTACCAACCCTTTAGGGTTTAGAAGTTAGGGAGGGGAATACACATCTTATCTGGACCTTTAATTTCAATTTTTTTTTTCTCTACCTTTGTCGTGCTGGAACTAACTTCATGCTTATGCAAACAATTTAGATCCAGGCAAGCTGCCAAGTAAATTGGCAGCTGGCCTGTGATCTAACATGTTTGCTACTCTGAGTATCTTTCCCCATCAAATTTTATCAGATATTTAAGGTTTTGGAAAGCAGAGGACATTAAAATCTGTTTTAAGAAAATTACCAAGCATTTTAAGTATTAATTTGCCTGGTGCCTATTCCTTGTGTCGGCTAAAGGATTTCCTGATGGTTCCCATCTTGTACTTTATGGGTCAGTTATCACTGTAGCCCTGGAATGTCTACATTTCTATCAACCCAGTCATTTCAGCTGACTAGTTAGCTAGCTAGTTAGTTTGCTATTAATGTCAGGTCTGAGGGAGGTGAGAGTAATATGGCTCTTGCTCAACTTTTCCCCCACATGTGTGATTTTAAATATGACTGGACTAAATTGGAAACGAAATCAGACAGCAATCATCGATTTTGAGGACAGTGGTTCAGGGATAGTGCTCAGAACTAAAGGGTTTTGGGTTTGAATCCTGTAAGTAACAGGATCTGCTTTCAGACCTTTAATTAATCCACATTCGGTGCAAGTACTGGTTATGTATCCAGGAAATAGAATCCAGAGTGATTAATCCAAGTTGTTAGAACTTTACAATCAATGTAAAATAAATAAGTTTGCACTATCAGATCTGGACAAACGACATATTCATGGTATGTGCAGCAGAAACGAAGGAAGATCTGAACATTGATTTCAGAGAGAAAACTGCTGGAAGACTTTAAATAATAGTTTAAAACAAAAGTAGAAAAATTTCATGTTTAAAGATCCGAACAAGAATCACTTCATGACCCAAGTTGTATAATGGATGACAAAATAAGAAAGTTATCCTAGTAATTCTCCTCATTTAACACCATATGCAAATAATCTGCTGCTTTGGCTTGCAATACTATTTACACCAAGAACAAGAGTTAAAGAGAAAATTCTGTCAATAGACAACATGTGGGTTACTAATAGCCAGCATGTTGAAAGGTTTTCAATGGGGAAAGCAGAGATTGCAGTAGAGGATGAATATTGTTCAACATGTTTAGCTATATCTTGTAACATTGGTGAACAAAATGAATTAACACATTAGAGGAACACATTACAGTTTTGTAATTAGAACTGGTATCAGCTTGGGTAGTCTACATTGTTCTATTTGCAGAGATGAATTTGAAATGCATTGTGACCAAAGGAGAATGAACTCAGCTCAAGTAAAATCTACCATTGTTATAATGATTTCAGTATTCATAAATCAGCTGTGCAGTTTGGTTCTCAAGAATTTTATTTGTCCCTTTTATAATTATTTTTTTTTGTACTGCTAATAACCTAGGAAAAAGGTTGACACAGATATGGTATTTTTTGCTCCCTCTCAGTCATATGATAATTGCTTTGCAACATGCAAGATTCCTGTTTGTGAAAAGAATGCAAAATATTGTGAATGCGGGGAAGAAGATCTTGATTAGAGAGACAGAGACAGGTATAAATCTGAGTAACAAGACCTGCCCTATCTCAGTGGTGTCAGTATTATCTGACCCGAGTCTAGTGGAAAACAATGCCAGATAATTAATCCAATTAGGCCATTTAACCCATTCCCCACACAATGGGGTTTGGACTGCTCAAAAGTCAAAGCAATGGTTCTACTGGAGACAACAAAAAGGAGCGTGCAATAGAGGCATCTTTCATGCATTTGTCACATTGGTATCTTGAATCTTCGGGGCGGAATGTATTAAAATTAGTAGTAAGCAATCAAATTGCGGGTTTGATGCAAGACTTCCAAGTTTTTCTTAAGTTACCAAAAAATAAAAACATCAAGAGATAAATGCAAGACAAACGTGAAAGCACTTACTATGGTCTTGCATCGAACCCTAGATTTACTTTAGATTTGCGCTGAACCCTCTATATGTGAGGACGAAAGTATCTAGGAACTTCATCTTATTGAGGAATGAACTGAGGTGTGGCTTGGCACCAACTCTAATCTGGCTGTAGTACTGATCCTGGACAAGATCAATTTGTTCACCTCTCTCACCCAATTCTCCATACCAATTTACCATAATGTACTGGATGATTCAGTGAAGACAAAAATAATTTCTTCACATTTGGGAATGAGTTGTTATAATTATAGTCTTGCACTCTGCATGAGTAATCTACGGTGGCATAGAGGTGACAAGTATGCGATTTTTTTTCTTGTTATTTCGACTTTTCTTTTTGGAATAACGAGAGAAAAAATCACATACATGTATGCGATTTTTTTTTTCGTTGTTCCAAAAAAAAGTCGAAATAACGAAAAGTTATTTCGTTAATTTATCTTTTTTTTTGAACGACTTAGTTATCTCATTATTTCGACTTACTAACTCGAAATAATGACTTAATTTTTGTTATTTGACTTTTTTTTTTGGAACAACGAAAAAAAAAATTGCTTACATGTCACCTCTATGCCACTTTAGTAATCTATGGAAGACATCTTGTGACAATAGGTTCATTGGAATGCAATTTCTCTTTTTGACCAAAATCTTTCTATAACTAGAATTCAACAGCTGTATTCTGCTGAAGAAACGGGTCCCAACATTGTATATTTGGGAAATCGGTTGATTGTATCTTCCAATTTGCCTAATTGATAAATAGCATAAGTCTTAACCAATCATGTACTGAGTGTCCTTCATGATCTGCTTTTAATCTATAGTCACTTGACCATTTTTTCCCACAGCTCAATTTGAAAAAAAGTCTAGCTGATGATATAGATAGAACTTTTAAGTGGTTTCTCTCTATAAGAAATAAAACAGTAATCATAGAGGGGGAAAGGCAATAATTTAATCAAATGCAATAGTCGAATGAAAAGTCAAAGATGAATTTTGATACAAATTTATAGGACTTTGCTCAAGTCAATTAATGTGAAAGTTTGTAACACTTCATCTTCATATTTGTGAGAAACTATTCTGAATGATGAAGTAGCTTGAAATTACCTTTTGGAAGTCTCCTTTTTAAGCCTTTCTACATATTACCCACTTATTTTTTACCACCTGCAGACGACATTCTTTTGCTTTAAGCAGATGACTGTTGTGATATGTGAATATTTTGAAAGAGCATTGTGGCAAAAGGAGAAATTGCTTGTGAAAAAGCAATTTCTCCTTTTGCCACAAAGCTTTTTGAAAGTTGTCTGCTGCAAGAAGCAAAAATTTGGGGTTAGGTGCTTATGTGTTAAGGATGATGTATCTATTAATTGTGTCAGCTTTTTTGTCAGGTTTGCGTTTACAAGCTTTTTATAATGAGGCAAATGATTTTAACAGTAGAATTCAGAAAATCTAAGTAAGACACACAAACAATACAAACACATTATAAAGGAATGTATCCTTTGTTAGATGTTATAAAGGGTTAAAATTTCATCCAATACTTCAAACTTACAAATAATTTTGAAAAAAAGATTTACCCCAAAATTACTTTACAGTTGACAAAGAATTGTCAGAGACAAATGAGAATTGGCTCTGAATAAAAGCAATTTCTTTTTTGGTCTTCAATTATCAACTATTGTCACATAGAAAATGCCAAGTTTCTGACTTATATAAGTTATCATTTTGTTTTTAGTTGGAGCAAAAGCATGAAATCTTTGACTGTAATGATATGTCAGCGCTCAACTGCAAAATTTTAAAAGCTGTTCTATCTGAAGTAAATTTGTAAAATGAATCAGTTCGCAAGAAGTTTTGATTTTATAGAACTGTTCTAAAGTTGTTTTTTCCTGCAGAATATTAGTTTTTTTTTCATAATGAATCTTTGTGTGGTGATGGCTTTCAATTTTTGTCCAACCAAATGTTAAAGCACTTTGATTTGTCAAACTCAGACGAAAAACTGCATTTTTACACATTTTTACCTGCCATGTGTCTTCCTTAGATATAATAATATGCATTAATTTCTATGGTAGAAACCTGAAGATATCCGGTCTGTTATCCTTTTATCTATTTTACCCAACTTCTATTCTTTAAACATCCTTTGATACCTGTTCTACTCAATTCACTTTTTTATTTCTCAAAAAATTTCCACAATTATCAAAACTTTCTTTTCATGAATTGCTTAGTCTTAAGCAGCAGGATGGGTTTTTTAAAAGTAAGCCATAATATGAAGGGTAAATGTTAATCTATTTTTTCATAGATCATCATTTCAACCTATTTCCAGGTACTTGAACTTGTGACTGGTCCAAATTCAAAGCAACAGCAGATCACAGAAAATAATTGATATAATAAGAAAAAGATCCTTTATCATATTGCTAGGAAATAATTCTGCCCAAGGATAATGTGTTCAATATGGTTAGCCTTTTGTTTACAATAGTAGGAATGACCATAAATGTCTAATGGTGTCCAATTTCATCATAAACTTATACATATTTGCAGCATTTGGTCTCATTTGCTTATGTTTGAATTTTCGCAAGTGGTTACACAGTTCTAATGTGATGACACCTTAAATCCTAAACTATTTCAGTTTGACAAAGTCAGCAGAAGATCTTAATGAAACAAAATCATGTAAAGATGAGAATAAAATACACAACTGTTACAGCAAATAAGAAAGAAAATCTTGCATTATACCTTTACCCCTTAATAGGTGTTATTTTGTCGATGAAATATGGAAAGGGCTTTTGATGCAAGAAGGTGTCGAGATGAAACATTTATCAAAGTGTCAACAGGTAAAAAACATCAGGACACAACAATTTATCCTTATACAACACCTGATGGTTTTCTGGTTAATGTTTTCCCTAAGATGGGTTTCTCAATGGCTTGGTTTACATTTAGGGTCTCCATGGCATATGGTTAACCCTTTCCCAAACAACAAATTTCTAACTGTCTCAAATTGGAAGAGTTTGCAGACGACATTTCAAAACGTGATGAAATTGGAAAATAATCCTCTGATAGGGCAGAAAACATTGTGGGAAAAGGAAAAATTGCTCGTTACGAGCAATTTATCCTTTTCCCACAATGTTTTCTAAAGTCGTCTGCAACAAAGTGGTCACATGTTGTTATTGTTTGGGAAAGGGTTTAAAGAACAGAACTTAAAACCATGCGAAATTGAGCCCCCTCTCTCTGCAAAGGTTCAAATCCTAATGATGTCAGTTGGATTTTCATGACTTACAGGTTGCCGATAGTTCTTACTGGCTTGACCAGCCACTATATAGAGGCATTTGAATTAGGGGTCTTCTTCCATCATCACGAGTCTGGCATTACTGAAATAATGTTGATGTGATGTAAAACAAAAAACAACAACATATAATTGATTGTTGATACTGTATATGCATGTTTTTGAAGGGATTTGCTCATGTAAATGAACAAAATCAGCTAGAAATGACCTTAATAGTTGTCCCATATATATACTCTTCTTATTACAACTTTAGTGAAATCAAACCAACATGAGAAATTGCTAGTCATTGCAAGTGTTGAATACTTTTTTTTTTTATCAGCCATTAGAGGTTAAAAAAAAGTAAAATACTTGATATTTTTTCCACAACAGTATAATATTATTGTGTATTCAAATATTGTTGGCTGCAGAGACAGACATCTGAGCAAGTGTTTATTTTGCAGGCTTGTAATTAGCAACCTATCAAATTTGCTTTAAATTTCACCCTTTCTGACCAGCCTGTAATTACTAACCTGTCAATGTGAATTTGAGGCTGAGTGGAAGTTAACCCATTTACCCCCTATGGAAATTTGTGACTGGCCCAAATTGTAAGTCATAGCAGACAAAAACAACGTAAGATTAAAGGTATCTCCCTTATGATATTGGGTATGATTTTTGCGACAGGAGATGATAAATTGTAAACAAGAAGTTTATTCTTTTGTCACATTGCCTTTTTTTAAGTTTTCTGCAACAGGTGAAGCAAACTTACCATATGTGTGTATGTGTTTTAAGATAATGGGTACTAGATGCAATTTTCCCATTCCATCAATTCAGATCTTTGAAACATCTTCTTATTCAAAAAACAATAGATGGAAATTATTTTGTTAAACAAAATTTCCTTTGTGACATATGGGAAAGAAATGATGTTGGCAAAAGGATAAATTCCTATCAATAACCAATTTATTGTCACTGACATTTAAGTACCAGATTTAACACAGAGGCTCAACCTTTTCCCAATTAACCTCTTTTTGGTCAATTTTGACATTTTCCATCTTCTGTCGACTGATTTAAGGAATAAGAGAAGGGTGTAGTTACTTGCTTGGCTACATAATTGTTTGTGATTGGCTCAAATTGAATGCAACAAACATGGATAAAAGTGAGCTTTCTTAAGATGAAATACTGGGTAAAATAACAAAGGTAGAAATAAAAATTCAGAAAATGTATTTGTAACAAAAGTCTCTTATACCAAATCATCAATCTTTAAACAAATCAGGTATGCTTTATCAATTTTTTTTACCTTTTAGAGACAAGCTCAACTGACTTTGTAAAAGGTTCTGTATATGAAATAGCAAGTTACCTTATTTTCCACACGATGATGTCATTTATAATTAATCCTTCAGTGTTATGTTTTACCTTGGTTACATTAATAATGGTCTTAAAGTATCATCTGATAAAACCCCATTGGAATAGCCAACCCTGTTCCATTCAATTATTTCACTGCAACCTTGGTCATTCCCCTGTTTCCAGGCATTGTTCTGGTACATGTTTTATTATATATTGGCAAACAAACATGTATAAATGAACTATTGCTTTGAGTTTTATCCTCACTAATTCAAAATCACAAAAAGTACAGACAGAATATTAATACTTTCTTATGATTATTTTTTACCACATTTCTGTGGCATGGAATGCCTATAAAAGCAGATTGAGAGTTCATTGCAATACTAAAGTAAGCGCTTGATATTTAAGAAGCACTAATTACTATAGTCTTGCATTGAACCCTTGAGATAGTGTTCATGTAGAGAAGACGGAGGTAAAGTGGAAACCATCCAGACAGGCATAAAACTGTTCAATCTGTCATGCATTTGTTTATGATTGATGTGACAGATTTAGATACACTTTCATGTTGATGTTAACCCTTGTCATGTGTGACATATATAAGCCTTGGTAAAACCTTGGACACATTGGAAGATATTTCAATAGTTCGGTATAATAGATGATGCATGTTTGTTATTCGTTAGGTGACTTGTAGTATAGGATGATTGCAGATGCTAATCTGATAGGGTTTTAAGGAATTGGTTAGAAATGTCTATGTGTGTATTTTGTGTAGTCTTACATGCAGTTTTTCAAAAACTATGCTGTAAATCCTACATTGTCGGTACTCAGTCAACATATTCTTTATAAGATCATTCCAATGTATGATCCATCATATATGGTTCAGAGAGAAAAGTATTTATAGATAAAATCTTTTTCTCTTAATGAGCTTTTCTGGTTGGGAAAAGGCCTTTGTTGATTTTGAATAACTTGTGGCAGACAGCACCAAAGACCTTTGGGTAGAAAATCATTGTGACAAACAGAAACATTGATTACCAGGTGTTTAAACAATAGTTAAAGACTCTTTTATCAACATACAGTGTATTCTATATGAAAGATTCTTTTGTGAAATGGCTTCTATAACAGATGTGATGGAGAGAAGGTGTGCCTAAAGCATGTAGCTAGGAGAATTATAAATCTGTCTGACAATGTTAAAACAGACTTTAAATCTATTACCTTATATATTCATTTTAACTCAGCAGGTTAGTTTAGATTAAAAGCTATGATGAATAATGTAAGGCAGTTTTGTTGTGAGTACTTTTGCTCTTAATTCACATTGTTTTCTACTTGACTTCTGGTCATAACAAATGGGATAGATTGGTTTAAAAGGAAATATGTATTGATTGCCTTTTTTTCCTTGGAGTCACAACGCATGAAGAAACAGAAATTATTACTAAATGTTACAGATACAAGACAATATAACCTCTGATGGCATAGCTTGACTATCAGACAGGTTTCCTTCAAACCAAAAATTGGAGAATTGTTGAAAGGAAAAAGATTCTAAAACCAATCAAGAAATAACAATATTGCATTATAAAACAATTAGGTGTCGGCTTGTTCCTCAATGTTTTGTTCTTCGTGACATTTTGATGATTCAAAGCAAGGTCATATAGTAAGTCCTTTGTCATAAGGAAGTACTTGCTATACTCTTGCATTTAAGGTGTTTGTTCACAGATGTGAGCAAGCACCTTTAATCCCACTGATTGGTCAATATCTGTGTAACCATTGTCCTATACAGAGTGCACTAACTGGATTGTTTATAGACTGACCAGTATCTCACAGGCCTGTCCTGTCAAACTGAGAGTGTGAGAACACCATAGAGCAAGACAAGTTAATGGGGCGTATAATCTACTGGGGGAGTCAATGGGTGTGAAATTGTCAAAATCGGCTATATCTTGACCACCAGGCCAAACACTCTCCCCTGAATTAATGAACCTGAATTGCATTTGCCCCTAGGGTGTGTAGGGGGAAATGTGGCTAGAGACATGATTATGGTCTGCGTCAACATGTGTCATAACCACTTTCCTCGTTGTCAAAGGTAAATATCAAGTTTAGGAAGGGGCTAGTTATTTTATTATTTCATCATAGAGTCTCTTTGAGTATCAAGACACTATTTGCTAGCCATTTTCAGATCTTTTATAAAAAAGCAGCAAATATTTCTGTTTTTATCGAAAACACATGTATTATACCTCTATTCAATTGAAGTTGTGGGTATATGTTCTTTAAAGTTCCTTTTATATCAAATTAATAGTACCTACTTAAAAATTACTCCTTTTCTGTAGAAGACAAAGCATGAGATGATAGTTTATTTTATTCACTCAGCACATACATTTGTGATATGAGGTACAAATACAAAGTCCAAAGTAAGTAATCAACCAGGCTAAAAGCACACGTACATCCGCACACATAAACAAACAAACACAAGCGCACCCCCACACACACACACCCACACACACCCCCCACACAAATCAACATACAAACATCCCAACCACTTGTAAAGAATTATATCAAAAACAGAAGTTTGTTGTCGGTTTAGTTCCAGGAAATCGCATTTTTTGCAGGAAAAAACGACTTTCTGGAAATAGACGGACTATTGTCTTATTAATCATAGTTATAAATCTGGACAGTAATCATGATTTTATGTTATCTGAGATTCAATGTAGGTTGAAAAATCAGTACAGCAGGAGATCTGTATTTCATATATCATTATCTTAATAAAACTTGGTAGAAACCATTGCAAAAATGGAGAAATTGCTTTGGTATAAGCAAAAACAAATTTTTCTTTTCATCTCCGTAGGTTTTTTATGTGTTGTGGTCTAGATGCATTCAATAAACTCATTATGAAGTAACAAGTTACCAAAAAAAGGGTTATATTAAATGATTTTGCATTGATAAAAAAAGTGCTTTGTCAATACTCCCACTCTAATGATGATAAACATACAGGGTGACACAACCTACGTTGATATGGGCAATGATAGATGGAAAATCAAACATTGCGGCAAGGGTTCAATGTAAGACTATAGGAAGTGCTTCATAAACATGAAGCACTTATTTATAGTATTGCACTGAACCCTCAAGTCTATCTATGCCCACTGCTCCACCATGTACTCAATTTCAAACTGTTGTCAAAATAAAAAGCATCTATAGACCAAAATATCAATAAACTGTGAAATCTGTCATTTTCATTGTTTTAACCCTTTCCCAAAGAACAAATTTTGGACTGTCCCAAATTGAAAGAGTTTGCAGACGACATTTAAAAATGTGATGAAAATGAAAAATATTCTCCAGATAGAGCAGAAAACCTTATGGGGAAAAGGAGAAATTGCTCGTTACGTGCTATTTCTTCTTTTCCCACAATGTTTTCTAAAGCCGTCTGCAACAAAGTGGTCAAATGTCGTTATTGTTTGGGAAAGGGTTAAAAGCTAGGTAAAATTCTCACAAAGAGGAACGAAATGTTTGTGACAAGAAACTGTCTTTGGTTGCAATGTCGTCAGCAGATTTGCACAGTATTGTATCTTATTTTGGGGATTTGGGCAAGTATTGAATATGGAAAGCTACTCCTACAACGATGAAATGGTTTAATAATCTGTGAATACATTTATGACATCATTTGCTGTTGGCTATATGTACAAACATAGCATTTGAATGTGTCATCCAATTAATATTTACGTCCAGACATATATGATAAATGGCAGAATTTGCATTTTCACTTGAAAGGTCTTTGTCCAAATTTAGCTTAGCTGGTTTAAATCTTATGTGTATAAATCATATAAATATCATATTTGAGTATTGTATACAAGCACTTGGCGATATGACCATTGAAGAAAGCAATGGACCCACAATTGATAATTGATAATTTATTGTGTTATGACCCCTATAGGTATTTAGATGTCTATTTGGGCAAATTTGATCCCAATATATTAGACACTTGTAGCCTGAAACATTGGAAACATGAGGAAAAAGTAAAACCATAATTTATTAAATTGAAGCTTTTGAATAATCATTTTGACTTTCATAAGAATTGTTTCAAGCAAGTCTTTGCCATTTTGTCATTTTTGGGGTCTTAATATTGGTACATTTATTTAGCCTACCGGTAATGATAATCAGAGCTCTTGATATGTTGAAACCTCTGTATTTTTTGCTTATTTTCTTTTCCAAACCCTATTTGGTGGATTGTCATTAAAATTGTCACATTGAGACAATTCAAATTGATGCACACAATTTAAATAGGTCCTCACCATAATAGTGTTAAGCTGAATTCCTACCAATAGGTATCTGAATTTGCCCCTGCCCCTTGTCCCGAGTCAAGACCTCTGGGATAATGGGGTAATGGATAAGGCATATCAAACAAAGCAAATATCTGAGTGATATGCCCTATCTTTAAGGACATTAAATATGGAGTATCAAGCCTGGTAAATCTCAATGATAAAACTGCTTGACCCATGCTTGTCCTTTAAAGTTTTCTGGACTAACAAACCCAAAATACTTTTTCCCAGGGGCATTGGTTACCGATTGCAGAATAACACGTTTTGTGAATGGTCCTTATTATTTAGGAAGCAGAAGTGGAAGAATCAGTTAAGAAGAAGGAGGTTTAATTTGTATTCCAATCTTTGTCAGAACTTTTGGTTAGTCCAGATTTCTAGTCTCGAAGGCTAATGCTATATTGACTGGCGCACCTGTAGGGAAGCACAATTAATGTCCAAATGTTGAAAAAAGCTTAGTTCATGACTCATTATTGAGACTAAACCTTTGGTGATAGAAGGATAATTTGTTATTCATTTGTTTTCCTTTCTTCTCTACAACTTCTATAGTCATTTGGCATTGTGTAATAGTCATCTGTCACATGCTGTAAAAGTAGTACATGTATAGATCGAGGATATGCTTAACCCTTTCCCAAACACTAACGACCTTTGACCACTTGGTTGCAGATGACTTTAGAAGACATTGTGGGAAAAGGAGAAGTTGCTCTTAACGAGCAATTTTTCCTTTTCCCATAATGTTTTCTGCCCCATTAGAAGATTATTGTCAAATTTCATCACATATTGAAATGTCGTCTGCAAACTTTCAATTTGGGACAGTCGAAAATTTGTTGTTTGAGGATATGCTTAACTAAAGGTCATTTCTCTAATATATCCTTGTGCCTCTAGAATGGCATCAATAATGCTATTACAGAGTATTCCCCATAGACAGATAACATTAGAAAGTGATGGTTTGACTGTTAACCCATACCTTAATTAGTACAATCAACTCTCATACTAGCTGACATGATTTTAAGGCATTGTGATATATGGAGAATTTGTATACAAATATGTAATAAACACATTCTTGTTTTGAGGCTTTTGATATTTATCAGTTAATCATTAGTTTTTCCTAGCAGATTTTTTTGTCACTATGGAGATCACATACAAATTGGTCTGATGTAAAAAATGCAACTGTAGGATTTGGCAACAGTAAGAATTGGAAACAGGAAAGAGAGATCCTTCATTTATATTTAATATATTAAATAATTCACTTTTACACATGTGGGCCAGAAGACTTAATTGACTTTAATGATAGCTTGCTAAGATCAATGTCTTATGTCAAATTGGTGTATTTCTAATATAAAAGAGAAAATACAATTACCTATTACCTCATATTTGTTGTTAACTAATGCTTTCAAATAGGACCATTGACAGCATAGGTATTAACCCATTACTAAACAATAACGACATATAACCACTATGTAGCAGACGAGTCTGGAAATTACTGTGGGAAAAGGAGAAATTGCTCGTTATGGTCAATAGTCCAGTTAATGGGTGTAATAAACTGGAGAGCCCCCCAGAGGAGTCATTGCATCTTTACCCCAGATAAGGAGTTAATTGTCTTCTGAAAGATCCCAGAATTTGTTTATTGTGCTACAATATAGATTCTTTATTTTCCATCAGTGAAATTGTGTGTACCAGATCAGTATCAGTCTTTGATACCTTGTATCTTTTTACAAGTATTGTCATTCAACAACTTTGATACTAAATAGAAACATGCTTGCTATGCAGTATTTGTTTCATGCCAGTGTGTTGTACACACACTATACAGAAAATGTAATTTCTTTTATGGAACAACCTGAATAAATCTGATGATACTTGAAATTCAGCCCGGCCACAACGATTAGAATAGGGAAAAATGGGTTAATAGCTAAAACATCATGCATGGATGTATTGAAGATGTTATCATGGTTTGATATCAAGTTGTGATCAGTCTGATATTGTGATATTGGAAGAGATACGATCTTCAACATGCTAAGGACTGGTTTAATATAGTGTAATTGTTACCCAATACTAATTACAAACTGATAGACTCTTCCATAATCAAACATTTAGACCAGGTTCAGGCAATATGGGAGGCAATAACCCATTACTCCATGTAACCTTAATCTAATGTACTTGTAAAGTGACAGACTTGCATGAAACCGTTATGTTATGTTTCCAGTTGAAGAAAGGAAACTTTGTGAGCCAATTTGTGACTGGTTATGTGAGGTGAAAGCAGAGGACATTAGTTAAGATGAAATGAAATAAATTACAAGTGGTAGAAATGGCAAGGTATTAATCATTGTGACTAAAGGATAGATTACTCAAATGGCAACTGTTTCTGAAATTTTCTGCTGCAGGACAAACTATGGTACTATCAAATTATTGGTTTAAAATTATCTTAAAGATATCATTGTAACACATACTCATCATAAAGTTTGATGGCTTAGTATAATTCTAAGCTGAGGTCTGCTCTGAAATGAGCTTGGTAAAGCACAAAGTTTTCAAGTTGATGGTTCAATGGAAGACCAAAGTAAGTCTTTCACTTTTGTAACTGACATGCTCTATTGGTACATTAAACTCCCACTCTTACATACCTGAAGAAGATGAATTCAGATTTCAGTGTGACAATAGAAGCTAGTAGAAAGCCTTCAAAGTTAGGTAGAAGTATATGTTAGTCCTTAACCTTTATAGTGCCTGAACCAACTTTGTGCTTATGCAAACAGATTGGATCCAGGCCAGTCGCCAAGTAAATTGGCGGCTGGCCTGAGATATAACCTGTTTGCTACTCTGAGTATCTTTCTTCATCAAAATCAAGCAGATATTTAAGGTTTTGGAAAGAGACGACACAAAAATCTATTTTTAGAAATTTACCCAGCATTCTAAGGGTTAATGTTTCTCATTGAACAATAGTGATGGGTAAACGACTAAGATCTTACTATGATAGGATAGTTGTCACAGTTGAGTGGTTTCTGCCCTTCCTTTTATGTTGACTGTCTTGTTTACATTACTTGAAATAAACTTTTCGTAGGACACACCTAGAAAAGTGACATGTACGCCAATATTATTGTGTGAGAGATATGTTACACACTTATCTTAAAATTAAACTTAACTCAATGTTTTTGGTTTTGATCCTTAGAATTTTTTTTATAAAAGTAAAAGCAGTGTTTACAACCTTGAAGAAATAGCTTTTATTGGTAGTGAATTTGAGCAGTAAACAGTTATAAATTACCTGATATAAATGCCTTCATAACTATTTGCATTTACCTTTACGAAATTGCATTTCCATTCTATTTTATTTCTTAGATATTGGGTCTCATATCAGTTGACAAAACAAAGGGATTATCTGCAAAGAATACCTGCTTATTTAAATAACTGGGTTATAGGAATGTAGTAAAACAGGGGTGTTCTCAAACCATTCTTTACCTGTCAAAGTATGATGAAAAGTCGTTGAGTTGTGTCCCTTTGAATTTCTTTCTCAATACACCTCTTTTACAGTAATATTGAAATTAAGAACTAGATATAACTATCTAGTTCTTAATCAATACTAGCAACATGGTATGTGGATATTTGAAATATTTTCAAAAGATGCCTTTGTCAACTGAAAGATAATGACTTATAGTTTTCTAATCTTAATTGCTGGAAATGGTGATGAAAATTCTTTTGACCGTTCATATGTTGGGACATAATTTATTTTTGGATGAGGGAGATTTTGCATGAACCCTTTTTTTTTAGCAATTATTCCTTAATTTAACCTATGTTCAGTTGTAAAACTTACTGAATGTTTAGTAAAGTTTAATTACTGATTTTTTCCAATGTATCTGATGCATGAATTTAAAATGAACAAATCATATCAATATTAACCCGCTGCCATTTTATATATTTCCAGGAGGAACACTAAAGATCTATGGAGAGACGTTGAAGCCAGACATTCCCTATAAGACATTGTTGCTGTCAACAGCAGACACAGTTAGACATGTTATCAAGGAAGCTATGGAGAAATACGGGGTGGATACAGAGGACACAAGTCAGTTTGTGTTGGTCGAGGTAAGCTTGATTTCGTTTTCTAAGGCAACCTGTTATGGGTATCAAATATGACCCTCAGATATACAGTACTTTTTGAAACCAGACTTGAAAATATAGACCTTGGTACCGTTTTACTAAACAGTTTACGCTTAAGATTTGCGTAAGTCTAAAACAACAATTCCTCTTATTTCAATATTGGGCGTAGCAATATTGCAAAGTAACACATCATTGGAATCGTCTCTCCGAGACGCTTCCAATGACGTGTCACATTGCAATATTGTACTTTCATTGAAGATACTATCCATGTTTATCAATTATGACTTACGCAAATATTTTCCGTAAGTTGTTTAGTAAAACGGTACCCTTGTTTATGCTTAAAAAAAGTGTATAAGATGCATATTTTGTATTGAAATTAATGATAATTTTCATAATACATTATTATGGTATAGCAACAGCGTCTATTATCCAGTGTCCCCGGTTCAATTCCTGGTAGTGATGAGGTTAAAATGTCCGCACTTGCCCAAGGGTCCCCGGTTCAATTCCTGGTAGTGATGAGGTTAAAATGTCCGGACTTGCCCACAAGTCGGTGCTTGTACTGGTTTAGCTTATAGGAAGCAGTCAACGAGAGTGAATTGAATCAGCTCCAAGCTTTGGTTACAGTTGATGTAAAATATATAAGATTAAATAAGACTAATACATTATTAATTCCATCATTTGTCATGCTTTTACCTTTCCAGGGTTTAGGTCATTCTGTACACGACTAACAAAGATGATAATGAGTTGTACCCCAAATTTCCATGTTTAATGTCTATGTTGATGATAATGAGTTGTACCCCAAATTTCCATGTTTGATGTCTATGTTGATGATGATGAGTTGTGCTCCAAGTTTCCATGTTTGATGTCTATTTTGATGATAATGAGTTATACCCCAAATTTCCATGTTTGATGTCTTATGTTGATGATAATGAGTTGTGCTCCAAATTTCCATGTTTGATGCCTATGTTGTAGGTACTTGTACCCCCTGGTGAGAGAGAATATCACGGAGGGACTATCGGGGATGAGCGGATCATGGAGGAAGATGAATGTCCCCTGGCCATCGCCATGCAACATCCCCCAAACAGGGGTGAGTACCATAATGTAATCAAATGTAGGATTTAATGGAAGACTTAATACATTTTGTTACGTAGCCGCCTCACTCTCTACAGCATAGCAACAATCAATCAGGACAAGATGTAACCTCTGCGTTACCGAGCCGACTCTTTAGCTCAGTGGTTATGTCTTGGACTGTCACCCGGGAGAACCGGGATCGAATCCTCATAGGGGACATAAAATCCAAAGTGGATTTTTCTAGCTATGCTTCGTTGCGGACATTGTTCGTAAGATGGGGGCTCGTCCGGGATTGGCCATTGAGCCATTAAATCGTCCGAAATGGACTTACAAGCCGAAATGGCTTACATGTCATCATAAATGATGACTTCTATAAGAGGGGGTGTGTTACGTAGACCACCTCACTCTCTACAGCATAGCAACAATCAATCAGGACAAGATGTAACCTCTGCGTTACTGAGCCGACTCTTTAGCTCAGTGGTTATGTCTTGGACTGTCACCCGGGAGAACCGGGATCGAATCCTCATAGGGGACATAAAATCCAAAGTGGATTTTTCTAGCTATGCTTCGTTACGGACATTGTTCGTAAGAATTTCTTATTTAACAAAGAAATGAAGGAAGTATCCAAATGAGACTGCAGGATGTAGAGTAAGGAATCCAGTCTTAGCCGAACCCCTCTCATACACTTTCAAAAGAGTAATTTTCTCTGTGATTGAGGAGTAACCTTTTTGACAAATTGAGAAGTTTCTAAATACAGTTATTCCAAAACCCATATGTTTATGATGTTTTTAGATCATTCATTTTGAAACATAAGTTACTTGCTAAATTGAAATAAAACAAAGATCTTGAGTGGAATTATTGCACTTAAGATCACCAGGTTTCTACATTTTCCCTTGTATTGGACAGGTCTAGATATAAAGCCTCTGAGAATGCCAACAAAAGCATATTTTTATATACATTTTATTTATGAATTTGGGGAGAAACCATTATGAAACAGGAAGTTGCTCACCATAAATGATGATAAATAACCAAATTTATTGTCTTGTTCCAGGAATGCTGATGTTCCAGTTAAAAAGAAAGAATGCAGACTCTATAAAGCCCAAAAACAAACGCCCACGGGCTGTGTCACATGAAGACTTAAGGTCAGCTAAAGATCCAGGCCTCTCCTCAACACCACCTAACAAGTTACCATTCCTTGTGGAACTGAACACAGGCAAGTCTAGTTTGTATTTAAGTCATTAGTAGAAAGAAAAATAGCCCTGTGATTTATGTAAGAAATAGCTTAAAGTGTTTAAGGCTGCAAGGGACTTAACCCATTCTCATACCTTATAAGTTACCACTTTGTCTGGTATTGCTAGCTAGTAATTGTACAGGTATAAACTACCCTGTTTTCATAGATTTTTTTAATAACCTTTCTGTCAATGTGCAGGTAATTTGAAAATTTCATTAAATTGCAATTAATAAAATTTAAAAGGACAAGTGACTTAAACATGTTATTGGTAGCTTAACATTAAAATGATGGGAAATGAAATTTTGATCTGGTAAAACAATTAAAATTGTGTCATTTATTAAGTTGCTCGAGTTTTACTTTTCTTTTCTTAGTTAATCCCTCACTGTATTGTATCATTGCTTCAATGTATCCTCAACTAGTTTCGAAACCAAGCTTATAAAATAAGGGATATCTCTACTTTTTCTTAGTCTCATGACAAGCAATTTCTCCTGTTGTCATAAGGGCTTCATACACTTTCTATTGTAGATATATTGAAATAGGGGATAGATTTAATGATGATTATTTTTGTATATGATTACTTGTAGATGGGACTGAGAATCTGAAGGGTAAAGTACACAGACTCATGCTTGATGTGACAGAGGTTGGTCGGGAAAAGTCCATGTCAACAAGTGGGCAGCATCTACAGGTAAAGTCATATTTACAGTCAAACTTGTGTTAAGAGGCCAGCCTATAGGACAGAGTAAATTGGCTGTTTAAGGCAGGTTGGCTGCTTAAAAGGGTGGCTGCTAAACACAAGTTAGACTGTACTGTGTTAACTTGTTCATTTCCCATTCATGCCTTTACCTTAAATCATCACAGCAAAAAGTCAACCTTTTAGCTATGACATAATTATGCATCTATTGAATTGTTTTTATTTCTGATAAAAGACAATATCTAATTTCTAAGGAAGAATTCTTTTTTTAATCTGTTTGCTCTTGTTTTTCTGCTTTTGGATGTATATTTCATTTAAAGAACGTTAAGTGTTAACTTCAATTTTTTTTTTTGATTTGCAATATATGTTTCTTTGACGTAGAAAAATATTCAAGTTTGTTTGCTACATCCATATCTACCAGACTGATAAGATTTAGATTGTTTCTGGATTTATTTCATCAAACTATTTCTTTTTGAAATTTTTAGTTGAATGGGCCGAATATTCAGCCCCGTCACTGTGTGATTGCCCATACCAGAGGAATAGTGACTGTAACACCGACGACCCCTGACTCGGAGACCTACGTCAATAACCAGAGGGTCTCGGAGACCAGCCTTCTTCAGCATGGCATGACTGTTAGATTCGGCAAGAACAATGCCTTCCGCTTCTTCGATCCATCTTGGGAAGAGGTAGGCAACTTTTGTCTTATTACGGGTAGTTACTATTAAAGGAAAGAGGGTGTTTGTGTAAATTGTCAACCTTTATCAGCCTTTATTAGGCTCATATTGGTTGAACCTTTCCACATATGATACTAATATTTCTTACATTCTAAGGGAAGCAATATTGGTGAATGTTTATAGGGACAGGTTTTTGACAGATGCCTTTATAAGAGGTGATTTTTACCTTCTTTCAAATAATTTCATTTAAGAAGCAATTTGTCCAATTCTACACTAAATCTAGTTGTTGCAGATGAATTGAAACGAGTCAGTCTGAACCAGAGCAAAGAGCGTTGATGAAATAAGGAACACCAAACAGGGTCACTAACACTCTGGTAGCGGGTCTATTTTTATGCAATTTATTCTCTACTTACAGAAACAGAAGAAAGGGCAGAATATTCCAGACTCCATGTATAAGCAGGGATCTCCACCCAATCAGCAGAGACCCTCGGAGACCAATTTCGACATGGATGGGCGAGTGGAGACTGTGAATGATGGGCGTCCGCCTAACCCTCAGAGGCAAAACAGCAGACAGAGCATGCCCAGTAGTACTCATGGCAGTAGTTTCGATGAAATGCCCAGAGCGTGAGTTTTCATGGTTTTAGTTTTCATGGTTTTTATGGTTTGAAAAATGATACCTATTTGCTCCTTGAATTGTGATGAAATTAATTTCTAGATGATAGATCAAGGAATTGTTGTCATTTTATGGGTTTGTTTGTTTATTCCTCCTGTTTGTTGTTTTCAATTGAGGTTTTAACAATATTTGACATCATGCAACATGATTTGTCTTTCACTATTAAACAATAATTTATTCAGACTAGCATGCTTAATGAGGTTAGCTGTTGACCGGCCTTAAAACTCCATTCTTTAGTATTTGTATTGGAAAGCTTGGATGTAGTATGGTGCAGTACTGGTGGAAAACACCTTGATAGCTTCTATATAAATGTAACAAGTTTTTTATGTTTTGGAAGGTTCAAAATGTGTGATCCAGTGATGACATTACCTTCATTATTGAAATGACTCTGTATTGTGGTTACAAAGATTTCTTGCATTATCTATAGTAAAGAGTTTATCCATGTACTCTGAATTGACCGCTTTCTTTGTTGAATATTATAGATCTCCACGAGACGCTGGACGTATAGATGGACAGAGATTTGAAGACGCCCTGCCTGCTAGTCTAGAATTCAGAGATGAAAGTAAGTTTGTTGGGGTTTTTATATAACAAGAAAGTAAGACAACAGTTATCTGACAATTGTTACAAGGATATGACAGTAATGTTGTTTATCTCAGTTTTATGGTGTCATTTAAAATTTGATTAACTTTTGGTAGGCTTAACAAAGAATGTTTTTCCTTCATGATACTAGTCTAGACTCTGAATATAAAAGTAAGTTGGTTTTGTTTTTAACTTGTCATTTAATATTTGGGAAACTATTTATAGGCCACACCATGAATGTTTCGTTTTATTAGTGAGCAAAAAAAGATTTCAAGTTTTCCAAAAGGGAAGAAGATTCACAGACTTGCCTATCGTTTCCATAATGAAAGCATATAGCTACAAGGGGGATAATGTGATATCACTGCTATATTTAAGTGAAGAGTTATTTCCTTTTAGTAGTCTTTTTTAACATAGTCCTTTTCAAGGAGTGATAGACAGGTCATTTAATTTATTCAGATATACTTGTATCATTTGACTGCTACTTTGGTGAATACTTCTAAATACATTGTAACAAATTGTGCATTAGTGTCACCACGTTGTATGGAACTTTGAAGCATGCACTGTATTAGTGTCATAACATGATGGATATTTCTAATTGAGATGATAATAGTGACTGTAGAAAGAAGGAAACAAATCAAATAAACATAAAATGCATTCATATTTTTTACTAGAAGGTAAACAAACAAAAAAATTGTTTACTATTCTTATCAAAGAAGTTTAGTTAAAAAAAATAAATGCTTTATCACTCTAACAGGAGAAAATGAGTTTTTACGGGCTGTGATTTTGGAGACGAACGTTTCTGCTACCCAGTTTAAATTGTCGACCACCTACACACTGTATCTGGCTGTAAGGTACCGTCTATCCACTACCTATAGACCGGACCTTACCCCCACTGACCGAGCTCACAAGCTCACCTCATTAGTGGACAAGATTGCCCAGCTCACTCATCAAGGAATACAGGTGGGTAGGGTTCATAATTATAGACATGTACCCGGTATATAGAGTGACCAGTGCAAGGCTTAAGTAATTCCTTCATAAAATATGAAGGACTTATATTCTTGACCATAACCTGTTAACCTTTTGTCTTTTGAATACCCTTTAAACTATCTGTCTCATGAATTATGTTATTGCTACCAGTGTTTAAAACATGAAATATGGCTAAAAAGTCTTCGCACATAAAGAAAAACTTCCTACCCTTTTGCTTGATTTATAAGAGAACTGTGGTATTTGGGAGTTCTTAGAAAACCTAGACAAATCACATTATATGTTAGACTAATGGAATCTATTAGCTTTGAGTTAATTCATTAAACTAAACTTGTGATTTGAAATAGGCTTTTGTAGTAAGGAACATTTTGGACAGCTTTTATCCTAGACGTAAATGATAGTTTCGTTCATATCTTTTGACCTACTTATTATTTTACCATTTTGTCCAATGATAATTTAATCTTACCTTGAATTACTGTTGAATGCACTGTTGGACGATATCTTGACCATTGAATATCTATTAACAGATAATGCAAGTTTTCTATTTGACTTGTGTTGATGGATGGTTTTATTTATAAATTTTCAGGAGAACAGAGACAATCCAGCAGCCCTAGCCTTCTGGATGGCCAATGCCTCGGAGATCCTCCATTTCTTCAAGATGGATCGAGACATTCACCTATTTTCCCAGGATTCCCAGGAGATGCTGGCCGAGGCTGTACAGATGGCTTTCCACCATCTTGTACGATGTCTGCAGTATGACCTACAGAGAACACTCCCAGCATTCCTTGATGAAAATGAGGATATAGATGAGACGGGTATGATATTATGTTATAGATAGGTATTTAAGGCTTTGCTGATGACATTTGAATAAGTTGTCAAATTAGATTTGCTTATGTGGAAAGACTGATTGTGTCACAAGGAATTTCCATTTTAAAGACATAGTTTATACATTAGATTTACCTTTTTCACAGGCTGTTTTGACAGTTGTCCATTGTATTATGTTTGATGCGAAATACATAAACAAAAATTATGAAACACTATAAGTGTAAACTTTTTATGAAATCATAGTTCATTGGAAGCTTAAAGGATATGCAGATGACCTATAGTAATGTAATTAGATTGGAAGATATTTCTGGGGAAGGATGGAAAATATTATTAAAGAAGGCAAAATAACTCCTATAAACACATGTAGTCCAAGGAATACTCTCCTACTGTATAAGTCTCAATACTCCACATAATATTCAATTGAATTTACTGCTGAACAGCTCATTGTTGTAACTTCCCTGGTATCAATGTAGATACGATTTTGTTAGAAAATTCCAGGTTCCAAAGAAAGTGAACGCACAGCCTAGACATAACCAAACTACAATCATAATTGATGTTTATTAATAATTTATCAATCCAACCAAACTTAATGGGCATTAGGACAAGTTTTTTTTAATCTTATTATATTTCAACTACAACTCTTTGTTGTTTACAGATGACAGAAATCCCATTTCCTATCTTATCATACCTAAATTTCAACTGTCTTTTGTTGACAGATGACAGAAATCCCATTTCCTATCTTATCATACCTAAATTTCAACTGTCTTTTGTTTACAGATGACAGAAATCCCATTTCCTATCTTATCATACCTAAATTTCAACTGTCTTTTGTTTATAGATGACAGAAATCCCATTTCCTATCTTATCATACCTAAATTTCAACTGTCTTCTGTTTACAGATGACAGAAATCCCATTTCCTATCTTATCATACCTAAATTTCAACTGTCTTTTGTTTATAGATGACAGAAATCCCATTTCATATCATATCATACATTAACTACAACTCCTTATTATTTACAGATGACCGAAGTCGATACAACAGGAACAAGCCTACCATGCTTGACATCTTAGACACATTGTCGTCGGCCATGAACCTGCTTCGACGATGTCGTGTCAATGCGGCCCTCACCATTCAACTCTTCTCCCAACTCTTCCACTTCATCAACATGTGGGTGTTTAACATCCTGGTCACAGAGAAGAGGATTAATCTCTGTACAAGAGCCTGGGGAGTTAGATTAAAGCGGCGTCTGGCTCGGGTAGAAGCCTGGGCGGAGAAACAAGGACTGGAGCTGGCCGCCGACTGCCATTTGTGTAGAATTATACAGGTATGATCTAGAGGTTAATTGGGATATATAGCAATGACATATTAATGGCGCCTCTCCCAAATTTAAAAATTATTTAGATTCACTCCTCCTATTTGGTTTCCCAGTTCAATTTCAGTGATGATCTCAAGATATAAGAGGCTAAACCCTTTCACTAAGAAAAAGCCCTGTGACAATGTAAACATGTACTCTCTCAGAAAATCCTACTTCAAAGAATAGTGATGATATTGTTAGCATTTGATATAAGATTGCGCATGTTCTATATAGCTGTTATTCTAAATATTGTTGGTGTTTGCGAAATTATCATGGTACACCCCTTTGAGACTTTTTATGATCGCTATCGCTGTCTCATGCGTCTGCAGGAGAAGATTTAAGAAAAAAAAACATGATGAACAAAGCAGAAGTTGCTCACTATGAACAATATCACATCTTATCACAAAGGTTTCCATTAAATATTGAGAAGCTTTAGGCTTTCTTCCATGATTTTTAAATGAAATTGTAAATTGCTGATGGCTACAAGTGTTTTCTGTTATGAACTGTTGAACCAGGCAAAATTTTGTTGCTTCAATCTCCTGAAAAATAATCATCTTTATTTTAAAAGACTAAATATTAGACATTATTTCAAGTTTTCTTTATAACCCTTGATAAATTTAGCAAAACTGGAATATATTGTTATTTCTAAACATCTTTAATCTTTGTTTAACCCTTTACCAAAGATTAACGACATTTTACCTTTTTGTTGCAGACAACTCTGGAAATCACTGTGGGAAAAGGAGAAATTGCTCAAAAAGAGCAATATCTCCTTTCCCCACAATGTTTTCTACTCCATCAGAAGATTTATTTCCAATTTCATCACATTTTGAAATACCGTCTGCAAACTCTTTCAATTTGAGACAGTCAAAAATAAGGCGTTTGGTAAAGGGTTAAATTCTATTGTGTATGTTGAGTTTATTGTACTAATCAACAACCCATTTCAGGCTGCCCATTTACTGCAAGCCCCAAAGAGCAGCCCGGATGATATCGCCAACATCAGTTCTCAGTGTTTCAAGCTCAACTCCCGGCAACTGCGTGAACTCTTGGAGAGATACACCCCAGAACCCATGGAACCAGCAATACCCCAGAATTTGATTGACAATGTTGTATCGGTCGCTGAAAACATGGCAGATGATCTGATCCGATCAGATGGCCGTGTTGTACAGTTAGAAGAAGACCAAGATCTTCAGCTGCCATTTTTGTTGCCAGAGGATGGCTACTCCTGTGATACCATTAAAGGTGAGAAGAACTTTAGAATACTCATAATTCTCAGACAGCTACCTGGGTTGTGAAGTAGACATTTAATCATATAAATATGTTATCAACTCTTATACACACCTTGTAACATACTTTCCTGGTATATTGTCAATGTTATAGGTAGATTTTCTCTCAATGACACCACTACCTTAATTTTGCTAGAAATTTACTAAATAATATTTTACTCTAAGACTTAATAGTTTTATATCAAATTGCTTTTAATCAACTCTACTTTCAATACTGGTACATTTTAATAACTGTTGAATTAAATAAAAAAGCATTGCTACTAAAGAAAATGTGATTTTACATTAAAATAAAAATATCAATTCATATGTTGTTTCTACCCATTACAGGTGTTCCCAATGGATTAGGGGAGTTTATCGAACCCTTGACCCGGGCAGGCATGTGTCGCATGGCAATACAATCCCAGTCTAGTGGAGTCTGGACAGTCTATATGTCAGATGATGAGGCCTCACAAATCATGGAGGTAAGTTATGTGTGGTTACATAGACGGCTTGATCTGCTTGATTACTCTTTTCATATATATGTACATGGCAATACAATCCCAGTCTAGTGGAGTCTGGACGGTCTATATGTCAGATGATGAGGCCTCACAAATCATGGAGGTAAGTTATGTGTGGTTACATAGACGGCTTGATCTGCTTGATTACTCTTTTCATATATATGTACATGGCAATACAATCCCAGTCTAGTGGAGTCTGGACGGTCTATATGTCAGATGATGAGGCCTCACAAATCATGGAGGTAAGTTATGTGTGGTTACATAGACCGCTTGATTACTCTTTTCATATATATGTACATGGCAATGGCAATACAATCCCAGTCTAGTGGAGTCTGGACAGTCTATATGTCAGATGATGAGGCCTCACAAATCATGGAGGTAAGTTATGTGTGGTTACATAGACCGCTTGATTACTCCTTTCATATATATGTACATTAATATTCCTTAACATGCTGATGTGAAAGTTTTTTGAAGAAACTATTGGAAGAAAAGGCGAAATTGCAAGCAATTTCTCATTTTGTTCCAATGGTTTCTACCTGATATCATGAAGTAGATAATAGTTTTGTATAATGTATTGTGTGAAACATGAAAGATTTAGAGAATATATTTTTTGGAGGGAGGAGGGGGGGGGATGAGGTATTTGAGGGTTTCGGCCGTCTCTCGGATCGATTGGGAATCAGAGATTTCCTGACACCTGTCCATAATTATTGAACATTGTGAATAGTCCATATCAAAAAGCAACAACAAGCAATGATGAAGGCATGGCGAAATAATGGCCTCTATATGATTTTTTATGGAAACCATGATGATTATTGCCTGCAGTTGCTTTTAATTTGGACTGATACAGAATCTCAGTCGAGGGAATTGATTAAGAGTTATTGATTTATTTGATTTATTCTGTCTCGAGGAAAAATGGTCCTCAATAATCAGTTGTGTTGTTTGCATACATTTTTTTCTTTTAAATTTCAATGTTTTTGTGAGTGGGTCAAAGTGAAGTAGTTAAGTGACAGTGGTCAGAGCATGTGGGTTCGGTTATTGCGACTAGTGGTTCCATCAAATGGCTTATCTTTAATTCACTTTTGGCACAAGTACTGGTTATCTATCCAGTAAGAGCTTTGGTCATTATTTAACTTAAGTAAATAAGGTTAAACTAAATTTGATTGACATAGTAAAGTACATCAGGAAACAAAATGAATTTAATACAATGCATCAAGTGCTTGTTAAAAAGAGAAATTGAAAGTTTATAGACCCCCCAAAAGGTCTCCGGCATGAAGTTGAAGTACTAGAACAATAAGGGTTTGATAATCCTATAAGAGTATCAGCGCTTGGTATCATAAAACTCATACTTCCATGAATATATTATGGTAGAAACATTATTATGCTGACTGGCTTATCTCCAATATCATATCAAATTACCATTTTTTATGAACTGTACATTTATCTATCAAATTGAATTGTTTGATGTGAGTGATTTTTTATGTAAAAACTGTCTTTTTTACATATGAAATTGAATCATTTGTCTGAATTAATGGCATGAGTGAAACATTTAATTGAAATCAGTTTTATTTTCCAATTGAAAAGAAAATATAATGTTTGTGGCTAAAGGAGAAATTGTTTGTGATAATGATTTCTCAAGTCTCAAACTTTATATTTGTTAAAACATTCACAATGAGGTATATATTAAGGGTTCACATTATTTCTGCAATTAGCCTTGTTTGAGTCCTCCATAATAAACTACTTGGTTCCGCATGGTGATTTCTTAATTATTCACCTGTAGGTAGGGTAAAATGAATGTCTATGAAGTAAGTGGTTAATGATTTGAGGCATTTTATCAGTACATTGTCAGGAAACATTGTGTAATGTAAGACACCTGATAACTATAGCAGGCAGCTTTCTGAGAAAATAAGCCAAAGATAGCCTGTGTGAAAATTTCATTCAGGATTAACAAAAAAGACCAATTGCTCACCAATGGCAGTAGCTTGTGTTGTTTGAAAGATTGATGTTTTGAATAATGGTTGATTATTTGGTGTATGCCTATTTCTCCAAAATGTCACATATACTGGTTTAAATACTTCTATTAGCATTTTTGAAATCAACTTCACATGCAAATTGCAGGGTAGAAAAAGTTTTAATACTTTAAAGAAATAATGTGACTAAAGGAGAAATTAATTGTTACAAGCAACCTTTTTATTTTATGGCTATCATTGTTTCATCTGATCTAGTTGACTAAAAGTTATTATATCAAGGACTCAATGCAAAACTACAGTACAGTAAAACCTGTCTTAAGCAGCCAACAAAAATGCCACCAGATCTGTTTTTTGAGACCGTTGACAGCTTAATACAGCAGGCAAAACATGAAGAAAGCTCCTGCAGGAGCTTTCTTCATGTTTTGCCTGCTGTATTGAGCTTCAATGTTGCTATGCAGTCATATGTATTCTATGTTTAAGAGTGGCTGCTGTAGACAAGTTTGACTGTACATGTATATTAAAACTTTCACTTTGATGTGTGGTTTGCGATAATCTATTTAATCCATCAATATTCTTGTTTGCTCAGAGAGCGGCCCATTTGATAGATTACTCAGAGCCATATGTTGTTTAAGGGATATCACTTTTCAACTTTGACTCTCTTCAAACAGCACTTATCTACTCAAGAGGCATTTTTCTTTATCCATTGCATCATAGTGAATTTTTTAAACCTGTTAAAACAAAAACAATGCAGACAGCATTTCAATGGTTCATTACAATACTATAGTAAGTGCTTCATATTTATGAAGCACTTACTATAGTCTTGCATTGAACTTTCAATTTTTATAATACATGAAACATTACTTTCTATGTGATGATGGGACAAAAAGCATTGCAATAAAGTGAACAATTATTACTTATGAGTAAATCAGTCTAGTTTTGTCAGAAGTCTTCTGCTGCAAGCATGTAAAACTGTAAATGTAAGGTAAAAGCTAGGTGATGAAAGGGAAAGTAGTTTTAAGTGAGAATATGGAAAAAATATTTTGTAAATTTCTTGAGATCATTGTAATGATGGATTTTAGCCAACCCTACCTAAATACCAAACTAGTTGAGTATGGGGTCTTCCTCCATCATTAAGAGTCGGGCATCGCTACATAACTGAAATAATGTTGATGTGATGTAAAACCCATAAAAAAAATAAAAAAAGAAATACCAAATTAAAAATTGAGATCATAACCAAATAAAGAATATTCAGATTATTAATAGAATCATACAAAGGGAAGTACTGATAGGATTGAAAATGTAAAACATTGTGCAAATGAACAATTAAGCGTTGCAGTCGGTTATTAAAGAAAGATTCTTGGCCAGCATATGAAACTTTAGGACTTTAAAGGAAAATGATTATAACCAAAAGAAACATGCAAGAACTGTACAAAATAAATTGTCCCAGTGACGCAAGGACTTGCCCTCTTGAGACAACATGAATAAATAAATAGGATGATATGAACAGGAATTGATTACAAAATAAACTAAATGTTCCCCATTTCCATCTCTATTGATTAATGATAAGAGAGGCTGAGCCCATTCCCTCTTACCAAAATCGAAAGCAGACTCAGAATATTATTATTAATTAAAAATAAAATTTCTTTTTGATAACTGTTTGGAAATCATATTGGCAATGACAAATTTGCTTATGAACAATCAACTTTTTCATAAATAGATTTTATGGAATAAATTTTAAATGAGGCAGGGACAGTAAATTTGTTAACCAATGTAGTGATTAGATATTTGTGATATTAGTCAAAATTCAATAGCGACCCCAAGCAACAAGTCTAAAGATCAAGCAATTTCATGGTGATATTGAGATAAAACCATTCTGACTAAAGGAGAAATGGTGTTGAGAGCATTTTCTTTTTTGCACAGTTGTTCTATACAAATTACACTGATTTAAGGTAATGAGTTAACTTGGTTAATCCAAATTCTGCAGACAGATGGAATTTTGATTGATTAAGATGTATTTTAACTTAATTCATTGACAACAAATCTAAACTAGAATGAGCATTAAAGCTTTTATTGCATACCTGTTCCGAAGAACTCATGGCTAGAAATGACTTCACTTGCAAGGGCTAATTCTGTTGTTACAATAGTTTTTACACATTTATTTACCCCTTACATCGGATGTACAGTGATGTCTTGTTAATCCGAACACGTCCGGATCATCCGGACTAATGAAGCAGAGCATGTTCTTATACACATTAAGACATACACGGTCTGTATGCACATGTATACTTATAACCCTTTAACAAAAGCCAAATTGTCGACCGCCCCAAATTGAAAGAGTTTGCAGACGACGTTTCAAAATGTGGTGAAGTTCAAAAATAATCTTCTAATATGGCAGAAAACATTGTGGGAAAAGGAGAAATTGCTTGTCACAAGCAATTTCTCCTTTACCCATAATGTTTTCAAAGGTCGTCTGCAACAAACTGGTCAAATAATTCCGTTCCCTTACAATTTCGTTCGGATTGCGAGACATCCGGATAATCAGGGTCCGAATAAACAAGGATTCACTGTACTTGTTAAACACTAATTTGACTTTAAGTGTTAGAAATCACAGTGACATAAAGAGAAATCACTAATGAATAGCAATGGCTTCCATCCTATTATGCAATTGGATAGAAACTGCAGTTTTGAATGCTTAATGATTTTTAATCAGCCTTTGCTTTCAAATTGGATGTGTAACAAAACTTAAAGGAATGGGTTGTACTGTGCATAGTTGTAATTAAGGCTACAAATTCTAATTAATAATGGAGGATCTGCAGGCAATGGTCAATTTCTTAATGAAGTAGGAGTTTGGCAGGAGGGCTGTTCTATTCAATAGTCTGAGTAGAAACATCTTGCATGCTTTCGATGTAAGGACTGCATAGTGTTTATGTGACTTTCACAGTAGAAGGTAGGAGAGATCTTAGACATGGTTTTAGGGACTATCTTTTTAAAGGTAAATTGGTTTTGAATAATGGTATGATGTACATTGTAATTGAATAGTCTATTACAAATGCTGGAATACCAATTATGCATGTGCCACACTCTGTGAAGACTATAAAGAACTTGTAGGATATCTATATTAATTTCAGTTGTTTTGTTTTGGAACAATAATTCCAAACAGATCTAAAATACCTTTAATGAAATGTTTCAAATGCTTAGATTGTCAACCTAGATCAGTTGGTCTGGAAGGCCTAGGCTAATCGGGGACTAATCCTTCACATCCCATATTCTATGATATAGTCTAATGGTGTCAGTTCTAGGTATCGTGATCCATTATGCAAACACTACAAGTAACACTTACATATTGGACTTATTGAATTTCTATAAAAGAGTTGATTAAGCTACCAACAGTCATGGAATTGATTTAACCCTTAACAGTACATAGACACATTAACACTAACTTGCTACAGAGGACTTTTGAAACCAATGCCTCAAAACAGGATGGTCATAAAATTCCAAATGGTTTCTACTCTATAGAAAGAATTAATTGGCCATAAATGATAATTGCTGTTTGCTGTTACTTTCAATTTGAACCAGTAACAGTATGCATATATATAAAAGAACCTGTTAGATGTTTTAACCTATTCCGGATTTTTAATGTTTGTGTGCATCTATTATGAAAGCATCAGTTAACAAATATAAAGTACAATGTATTACAACTCAACGCAACTTTATTTGGCATTAGGCAACAAAATATGGTAGTTCTAATGCCAAATTGTGACAGGCTTAAACCATAAATGCTTGTTATTTGTAACTTCTGTTGTTTGTATAATGATGCTTTTTCTTTCATTTTCTGCTGCTGGTATGAAGAGATGGGGCTCAGTTAACACGCCCATACTACTCTTTCACTCTTATCTATGGTTAGGCATTGGTAATGATAGTATCATTATAGGGAAGTTAATAGGGAAGTTAATAGTGGTTAGTGGACACTTTTGTTGAGTGCAAGTGTGTTGGAGAGAGAGTTTCACCTCTCAGCAAAAAACAATTTATTGATAATTATTCCAAAGAGACATCAGCAGTAGCAAAACCATTTGTAAAAGATGGCCATATAGCACATGTTGAATTAACGGACTATGTGTCCTAGATGATAATTAAACATGTGTGGGGATGGGAAAGTTATATATGAGTGCATTTGGAGCCCTACATATACTCAATGTGTGCTGCACGGAGGTTACGTGAGCGCTTCAGGAGCGCAGCAGCGACCCCCAGTTGTGATAGGGATAATACTGGAGAACCAAAATTGTTGAAAGTAGTGAATAAACATGTGGCCGCTGTATTGAAAAGAGAAGTATGTTCGTCTGAACTGATTGTTAATAACCCGTTGCTTCCTTGTTGTACTTTCTGACTGGTCCAAAACAAAAGTGACCGCAGACAACGAAAATAGAATGAAAAGAATACATTTCTTTATGATATAGATTAGAAACCATGGTGATTAAAGAATGAATTGATCTTTAAGCAATTTATCTTTCTGTGACAGTTGTTTACAAAGTCTAATGCAGCTTCAAAGTGAGGTTTTCTTGTAGTTATGGGTTTACAAGTTATCATTTTTTTCAAGTTTCTCGGATAAACTGGCTTATTCAATAAACATTATACCGAGAGTTGAATGCAATACTATAGTAAGTGCTTCATGTGTATGAAGCACTTACTATTGTCTTGCATTGAACCCTCGATACTTTCAATTTGTCTGTCATGATGAGTTTGCGTTAACACATTAACACCTAATGCCACATTGCTGCAGATGGCTTTCAAAAAGCACTATGGCAAAAGGAGGAATTGCTTGTGACAATTTATTCACATATCACAACCTCAGAACTGAAAGGTTTTTCACATGTTTACAAAGCTTTTCTAAAGTTGTCTGCTTCAAGTAAGAAAAATGTCGTCTGCAGGGGATAAAGAATTGATAATTTCTTCAAATGTCAACTCAGGTTTATGAATTGTCTATTGGCTAATTAATTTATTAAGCATTATTATTTATTGATGAAGCAAACATGCATAATCCAGCCCTCAACAGAGTTCTTTCTTCATAAATTATGATCCAGGGATTGCAAAACTTTATAGGTGTAATACTTCTTATGCAACGTATAGACCCAATAATGAACAGAATATATAATAAAGATGCAAATGTTACTCTTATGTCAATCCTCTTGATTACCCAAGCATATGGGAATCTTTTTTTTTTTTTTGCAGATTGGGTTTTTAAAATATGAAAGAAAAATATGTGCTTCTTCATTGATTGAAAAAAATGATGGAAAAAAATACTATTGTTTATTCAACAAAGAAAACCAAGCTGATTTGAGACTGGTTCATTATTATAAGATTACATCATCAACAATAACTTATTATAATCTGAATGGCCGTTAATGAATGGTGAAGAGAAGTGATGACACTAAATGTTAATGATCATATGCTATAAATCATTATCAAGGTTCAATATCTAGGCACCATATTAGTATTGCTATAAATATCTCACATGCCACCTTGTTTTCTAATCCAATTTGCAAACTCACATGTTTCTGTAATACAAGTTGAGGGTTGGATGCAAAGACTTTAGTTAGGCCTCTACCTTTGTGAAGGACTTACTACAGTTTTGCATCAAACCTTTGAGGTTCATTATATGATGCTGTTTTTGAGTACCAGATTTATTAGCAACAGGGATGATATGTCTATTTAAGTCAATACATTATATGTATCCATGGTTTTATTGGATTGACATAAAATATCTTTCAGGCTTTATAGTTACCATGGCAACATGATGCCTCACAGATTATGGTCTCTAACACATTCAACCCATTCCCCTATAAGGTTGTTTTCCTGTTCCAAATTTAAAATGTGTTTTATGTTGTCTGGTGCAATTTTCTAGCTAACACCATTGAGACATGAGTTCTTTATGACACTCACTTTAGAAATGATTCAATCCCTTACTTCATAGTAATTCACTTTACCACATCTGATGTTGAAACCCATTCGGAACATCTCGGCCATTTCTTAAAATAACCTCGGAGGCAATGGGGAGCCATTTTTGAAAGTAGGTCAGCAACGAAGGGCATGTCCGTTTGCAATCGTATCTACTCGGAAATCCCCGGCACAAGCCGGGGATTGCCGAGTAGATACGATTGACAAAATATGAATCAAAGATGTGTTGATATGGTCATCTTTAATGAAAAGGGTAAAAACAAACATTCTAATGTGATATATAACCAATTTGTGTATATTTAAATACATATTTAGTGCCTGTGTGCATTTTGCGTTAGCCGCCGGAAATAAGGCGAATTACCCCAGGATTTCTGGTGTATTCATGTACTGCCTACGAGGTATATGTACCGACTTGTTACGGGGATTGCCGAGTAGATACGATTGGTTGAAACCTTAACCCTTAGATTGCTGGCTAATTTTCTATAAATAGATTTTTGTGTTGACTGCTTTCCAAAACCTTAAATATCTGCTTAAATTTGATAAGGAAAGATACTCAGAGGAGCAAACAGGTTAGATCACATACCAGCTACCGATTTACTTGGCAGCTGTCCTGGATCTAACCTGTTTGCACAAGCATGAAGTAGGTTCCAGCACTGTAAGGGTTAAGAAACTGCTGTGATAAAAGGAAAATGTGCTCCCAGAAGACAAATATCTATTTGTTACAATGGATCTACAAGATACTATGAGAAAAAAGTGTAACTTTTTACTGCCTGCTTATGCCTTCAAGTTGATCAAATAGAAAAATCTCATAAAGAAAAACGGTTCAAAAATGCCTTAGATATATTCGTTTCTTCAAGAATTCATTTTGAAAAGAATAAATCTTTGTATTTGTCTTTTCCCTCATGATCATAGTGAAGTGTTAAAATGAGTATTGTGTTATGGTTTACTATGGTTATTCTCTTTTGTGCAACATTATCCCTTATCGGGTTTATACATGTATAAGAGTTTAATCAAGATACTATTCTATGTGTGCAGAGAACTCACAGACTGAAAGCTTCTAGAGGTTACCCTTTCTTTAAATAGATGATTTAACCCTTTACCAAACGGAAAATTTTCAACAGTCCCAAATTGAAAGCGTTTGCAGATGACTTTTCAAAATGTGATGAAATTGGAAAATAATCTTCTATCGGATAGGGTAGAAAACATTGTGGGAAAGAGGAAATTCTTTCTATCAGATTGGCTATTTCTATCTATTGCTTAATCAATTAACATTTGTTGTATTCAACTAAAAATTAGGCAAGCAAAGGTTTATGAAAACAATGCTAATTTTTCACAAAATATTGATTAAGAATGGGAGAAAATGTCAGTCAGTGCAAAACTAATTATAAGGAAAACATCATTAGACTTGTGGATTTGTATTGAAACATAAATAGTTCTCTATATTCTTTAGGGAAATATGTGAAAGGTTCAAATTGATTAGACATCTTTTTACTTTGGTATTGTTTCAACCCAATAAAAGTTCCATAGCTATTATTTGTCATCACTTATATTTTCTGTCTGCTTTTACTGTAAATTTTGAAATGACACCAGAATTCTGTATGAGGGAGTGGCTAATGGACTTTGTGTATCTAATTATTTACTAAAGCTAATTAGATTTCTAAGGAGTCACCTGAAGCCATAGAATGGATATCGAACGCACTTGGAATTGTTGTGCAGGATTTTAACCATGAGCTTTAAGGATGTTGTACTATGAAACATTAAGTTAGAGGACGTATTGAAAGAATTGTGCACAACATCTTGCTATACCTTTTCGTTACTACAGAGGTAGTTCAGCATGTTTTACGTGTAAAGTAGGAGCTAGATTGTCATGTTCTATTCATTAATAGGAAGGTCATTTCGTAACTTTCAGGAGTCGATTCGAGATCGAAAGGATCGGACACCAGAGCCTCGCCAACAGCCCGCACCGCCTGTTACCAAGGAGCCAGAGGTGATTAATGTGACCTTCAGCAAGGTCAAGAACAGCATGGGGCTGAGCATTGTGGCTGCCAAGGTATGTTGAAATTGAATTGATTATATTACACTCCAACCTAACACACTCAAACCTGGCTTTGTTAGGACTATCTGTGAATCATATCTAGCAAAGGTCTTGCCAAACCACTGTGACATAAGGGAGTGAATGCTCGATATTAATCATTTCTTTATGTGTCACAGTTTCTACCTAATATGAGTTAAAATTAGGGATGGGAACAACTATTCGAATATTCGAATAGCGGGTCGAATATTCGAATAGCAAAATAGTATTCGAATATTCGATTTTAATGAACGCATATTACTGTATGTTTACCATAAATTTTATTCAAAAATAATGTTGTTTTATTTTCATTTTCTTCCTCTAAACTGATCCCAAATATCGAAGAACGTGCCTAGCTCCCAGGTGCAGTTACGATGTTTTTACAACGTATGTCACACAGTAAAACACCTGTGACAAATTACCACATCTTTTGACAGTTTGCAAAACGATTAATTCCTAAGTGTGAAAATAGTCGATTTTAAGCCGCTAAATCTAACACCTTAATGATTTGCACTTGCTCCTTATTATCCTTATTATCCAAAACAAGTCAATCACGCTAATTGACAATTGTCAGTGTCAACCAATCACGTAACTTGTTTGTCGTGAAATTAAACAATTACTCTTTCAATAACCAATCGTAATCATGATTGCATATGCACAAAGACCAATCGAATAATGTGTTAGAAAGTATATTTTTCTTCAGAATAATTTGTCAAACTTATCTTCATTCTAATTTCTACATCTATTCGATAAACATCACAATGTCTCCATCACGTGTCTGGAATTACTTTACTCGTTCTGCCGACAAGTCGAAGGCGACCTGTAACCTGTGTAACCAGGACTTTGTTTTCAAGAATACAACATCCAACCTACTGAATCACTTGAATGGCAAGCATCATCCGTTTTGATAAAAAAATAAATAATGGTTATTACTGCTTTAATATTGCATGCACGTACATGTATACAGATATCGGCTATACACAACAGGTTTGAACAGAGGACTAAGGTACTAGTATTCGGACATGCAGACATTCGGACATCAAAACGAATTCTAAAATCGAATATTCAAATATATTCGAATAGTTCTAGTCGAATATTCGAATAGTGATTTCACTATTCGTTCCCATCCCTAGTTAAAATATGCTATTATTTTTGTTTTATATTTGGAGGGTTCAGTGCAAGACTATAGTGAGTGCTTCACATTACTTGTCTTGCACTGAACTCTTGCTTTGTGGTGTGATCTTTCTTGCCACTTGGACAGGCTCTAAAACATTTGTTAATGGTGAGCAAGTTCTGTAGTTGTCAAATGAATTTCAAACCAATGTAGTAAACATGAAGCATGCTTTAGTAAGGTAGGAAGGAGGGAATCATGATTACTGAATTGAAATGCTACTTATATTCATCATGTACTAGTAGATGATTTTCTAAGGATCTCTAACAGGATTTATAAAGCATAAAAGATAACATTTACCATGTTATTTTATTGGTTTGGGTAGAAACATTTTATGAGCTATTTATACTTTTCCCTATTTTTTTTTTCTTTCCCCTGCAACAGATACATTAAAATTTTGGCTTAAAAGGCATTGAAATAATGATAAAGTACAGGAACTGGGGGAACCTGACTGTGTACGGTAATTCTCTGCTCTGGTTTTGTGTTGGTTCTATGTTAGTCATAGGGTTTCCTGTACCGCATATGATTGATCAACTTTGTTCATCCTTCAATTAACTAGTATTAGCTCTCCTAGAATTTACTTTCACCAAACAATGCTTTTAACATGATTAAGTCTGGTAGAAATGTGTGCTTTCTGGATAGAGGTGCAGAGTGGTGCAAGACAAGGAAAGACTAATTGCTTTTCTGTGGTCAACCTTGAATGAATTACCTCCCTTTGATCATGTGGTTCAAACAGATTGTGGGCCAAACAATGCAATGTATGAGTTCTTTCATACAACAGATGGCCGGTTCTTTGTATGATACACTTTTTTCAAGACACATAAAACTGAAAATTAAAGAAACCACTGGGATGAAAGGCGAAATCTTGCTCATAACAAAGTATTTGTCTCTCTTTTTTGTCATATTTTTTATTTAAGAATCAAGTGATTTTCATGCTTAACCCCTTATTTCATATATTCCCATTTTATTGCATCTGCAGCAGAAGAATTAAGAGTCTATTGTAAAAAAAACCCACATTTCTCTTGTGGGATGGTTTCTCCATTTCATCTTGATTAATGATTGCTTTCTTGGATAACTTTCAAATTGAATCTGCATCTGAAATTTCATGAATCTGTATCAAAATCTCATTTGATGGTATAAAACAGTGTTGGTTGAAGTTGCTATCTTTGTGAAACAAAATTTCATGATAATGAATCGGTTATTTGGGGTAATGAATTGAGTCCTACTTCTAGTAGACACATCTCTATCTTTGATACCTTATCAAATACATCTTGAAGATTAATAGTTAGATAGACTGGATATTGTAACTCAGTTAATTAGAATCTAGGATCTAGTTTGGGAGATCCTAAACCTTTTACCTCTTACAGAATCTGGTTAGTAGTCAGATAGAAGGCATATCTCGGTAAAATTCTAAAGGAAAGTCAACTATGTACAATAAAAAAGTGGAAACTGTTAACATACTGCTAGTTTGTCATTGGTATATAGTTCACTTCACTTTTAAAGTTTTAACACCAGCAATTGTGACAAGAGAAAGAACTGTCCATATTTTTCTTTTGTCACAAAAGCTTTTTCTCAATATCATAAATGACAAGTTTCTAACCAGATTTTCATGTAAAATGTTTGTCGTTTCCATACTTGATAAAGTCTGGAGTTGATTATGAATTTGAACTGGTAAGAAATTCCTCATAATATAATGGGTTGAATAACAGAATAACATTGTACATATATTGACAATGGAAGGTAAACTGAAAGATTGATGTCTTCATATATGGATATATATTTATGTCTGTGCATTATCCCATGTGATATAATGATTTCATGGGCTGTGCATTTCTAGATGACATACACTTCCACGAAATTTTAATGAATTATTCAATTCATACTTCTTTCATATATGTAAATCAGATGAAATCTTGAGACAAAAGAAGAAATCACAATCATGTGACAGAGGAATTGAGTTTTGTTCTTGTTTGTAGAGAAGTTATCTGAAGAGTTTCTTTTATTCTTTAGAAAGCTATGAAGACCTGTGTACTCTGTTCACCAAAATAAGATCATTTAGGGAAAGTTTTTTCTTTTGTCACAATGGTTTCTTCCCAACATGGTCTTTCCCACCCTATAATTGTCAAATTCTTGCTGCGGATTTGACCAGTAACAGAACCCTTTATATGGTCAAGTGGTTAAGGTGGTGAAGTTAACTCATGGGTCCCAGGTTTGAGCCCAAATTGCTCTGTTGGTTTCTTCGGAGTATCCTTTAGTGCCCTAGTCTAGCCATGAAGGATCCTAGGAAAGCTGTAATATACCGGTAACTGAAAAATTGTTGACCTGACTTGATTTTTGTCCCAAAAAAACAAATAGATATTTTTAAAACTAAAACGCTTAAGAAGCTATTCATTGTATTAAAGGTTTAGGAGTACCTATATCATTATGCAGAAATAAAGCAATGAAGGATTTGATATACTGATTTTGGCAACTATTTCTGGCATAGTTGGGTAATGTCTGCTTTATTTAGGCCACTTAAACAACTATTTTAGATTTTTAAAAAGGTTCACATGTCGTTCATTGATTACCTTGCTACAAATTATTTATCGCAGTCCAGGACAGTTTCTTTACAATTTACAACCCTACAACTACCAAAGGATTGATTAGCCAACCCATTACACTTATCCAGAATTTTATTTATGGTGATAGGTGAAAACTTGAAGCATTAGCAAACATAGATAGGGAATTATCACCTTTGTAATTTTGAAATGGAGCAAATGTTTGTTTTTAAAACTAAAGTTATTTTCTCGTTTTTTTCTTGTTTCTTTTTTTTTTTTTTTATTAATTTTGTTAACATTAACTCAATTTTGTTTGTAAAAGACACAATTGCAATAATAGAAAATGTAAAGAAAAAATCGTAACTGAAAATCAAAAACAGAAAAAAATTGGGATTGCATACCTACGAATTATTTGTTGATTGTCTTATTTAAACATTAAACACCTAAATGACATTTAATAGTTATAGACTAAGAATGGGAGTAAAGGGATGGACACTTCTCTCAAGCAATAACCTAAACACAATTTTCATTTTTGTTTTTTTCAAAATGCATCTACAAACAAGACTTATTTTCCATGGTATTAACCAAATAATTTAGAAGTTGGTTCAAAGATTAAGCTGTTCATGCCATGTTTCATTTTTTTTTCTCAAAATTTTGAATCAAGATGTGAAAATATAATTATTGGACAGCGTAATACTTCCGTTCATGTACAGCATTTAGAATAAATTCAAATTGTCTTTGATTTTACGACCGTTAAGACCTATTGTGCAGTGTTTGATTTGTAAGAAGGAAATTGCTTTCAGTTTTTATTCTTTTGGTTCGATTAGAATTAGGTGATAAATGGATAGGTTGTGTTGTGTAAAATTTATTTACTTTTGTGAATTGTGAATTTGAAAGTGAGAATTATTGAAATAAAGGGAAATCTGTGTGAATGGAATGGAATACATACTTAAAAGCAAGTCGAAGGATTGTTCATATTGAAAAAAAATATATAATGCAAACTAATAATGATTAGCTTTTGAAAAGTGCTATTGTAAATTGAAATGATGTTTAGTAAGAACGGTTATGACATATGTTATATTCTTGAATAATTTGGACTTTGAAGAAAAGAGCGAAAGATGTGGCAATTATGCAAAAAAGATCTTGCGATAACAATATATATCCTTGGACATCTGCATTTGAAATTTACCATGCATCTTTTGATATCATTCAGTTAAGCTGCTTGTACTATTGAAATTATTATTTATAAAAGATTGAATTGCACTTGTTTGCCAGTTTTTTACTCAAAAAGTTGTCAGTTATTATTAGTTTCTTTAAAGGAAATCAAAGAGTCAAGCTGACCAGACCTCATGGGATTCCTTCATTTCATGATGAGCCTAGCCTGGCTTACCAATGTGATTGAAAAATTGTTGATGTGATGTAAAAATTTAAATAAACAAAGGAATTTATTCTTTTGAAATTTGGTCAGCTGCGAAGACTGCTAATTGTATAACATGAAGGTGAACCTTAGAAGAATTGTCCTATATAATTATGTATGAAAGTCTAATGGTCTTCACCAGACTCATTATGTGGTCTAAAAGTCAAGAAAATTGAATATTGTCTAAATATTATCTATAACTTTTGATAAGTTTTGTTATGTCATGATCTTACCAGAGTCAAACTCAACAGGCCTATTTCTTGAAAATAGTTGAACATTGATTCTTTCAAAATGGACGACCAGGGATCACAAAATTGAAAAAGTTTTTCACTGATTGAAACTTTACTCATCTAAAAATATAATATTTCACCAGACTTGAGTTTGCTTCAAGTATTTTCACATTTGGAGTTTCTCAAAGGTTATTTCTTTCTCTTCTATTGGTGATTAGCGGAAAATAACATTTTAGAAAAGATTAATTAAATACCATTGCAAAGTAGCAAAATTTATTGATGTACACAAAATTTTAGAAACACTAACAGAATTAAAACAATCAGCAACTTTATTTTGAATCCACTGCTATTCCTTGAAAACTGTAAAGTTGCAGAGATTTAAAATATTAAACAATTATTTCTACATAGGGCTCAATTTACCTTGTTTATTTGACTTATAAGGTTTCTATATGAGTATTAAGGTGCTAAGCCATTTGTTAACTTTCCTGATAGCGTTCCTTAAAGTTTCTATTTGAAGATTAATTTGTTTGACTGATAAAACCTTCAATGAAACTGATTAATCTTTCAATGTACTTGTAAAATTGTGACCTGGTAAGTCCGAAATTCAATGGCATGATGGTGACAATAAAACTTCATGAAAGTCTTTATCAATAACAGTGAAAAATCAAAGCTATGTTTGACCAAATAAACATTTGTTCGTTTACTAAAATAGTAGAATACAATACTGAAACATTATAGATATCAACTTTTTCAATAATACAAATTTGCCCTTTTATAGTTTTGAGTAATTTGCATAAATCAGGATTAGAAACAAATATCAAAGTTTATCAAATAAAAGCTACATGATTGATATATAAATATTTGCAAATTTGTGACCAAAAAATGATAATTGCTTGATAATTCATGTCATTTTTGTTTGAAAAAGTATCAATGTTTTTGCTTGTTTCTTTGGTGCATATGTGTTAAAAGTTCTGTTGAAGAGAAAAGTTTTAGCTAGTAAACTCAAGAAAGAAGATCTCAGGATTCGATAAATGACTGGCAATTATTACCAATTAATTAATTTTCCTCTTTCCAACTGGATAGAAAATTCTAAGACAAAAGACCAAAATATTACTGTATTGCAAACTTTCACAGTTTCTCTTTTGCTGAACATTTTTTTATAATTTGTTTGACACATGGAATTTTCACCTTTTTTGCCTCTCTACTACTCTCTACTAAGGTTTAAGAGTTAAACAGTCGAAGTTTTGCCTGCTTGTCAAATATAACTGTTTACAATTTGTGATAAGGTTTTGTACAAACCATTTTAAAATGAAAACAGTTAAAAACCTTTCCCTCAATTGCCAAACATTATCAAACTTAAAAGCTAGTGCAAAAACAGTGTTTAAAAAAAAAAGGCTTTTTATCATTTTTTTTATCATATATGAAAATACATTCTTGTTTTCCTGTTTATTATGTTCTACTGTAGAACTGTAAACTTTAAACTCACTTATGATGCTTGGGACAAAGTACTCATTATAAGCAAGGTCTTGTGTCCACAAGTCAATTCATCATAAATTCATTTGCCACTTTTGATAATGGAATTCAGTCACTGCAAAATACTTACAAATGATTGAATACACCAACAACAGAAACCTGTTAGTGCAATAGAAACAAAAATTGGTTTTTCATAATTCTATTGGCATGCCAAGTTTTTCAGACATGCTTACCTAATGCCGTTAGTTCTAACTTGCTTGACCAGCCTTTATTGGCTGTCAAGTTTAGAGTCTTCCTCCATCATTATGAACCTAGAGCATCAGAACATAACTAAAATATTGTTGACCATACAAATGAAATAGAAGTTAACTTGTCCAAATTCAATGCAACAGCAGGAGACAAAAATGGCTTGAAGAAAAAAATAACTTCTTTATGCTATTGGGTAGAAATTAATTTTAACAGATGGATAACTTACTTTTATGAAGCAAATTATTCTTCGGTCACAGTGATTTCTACAGACTTCTGGTGGAGATATGGCAAATTGATGAGGTATTATGGAGAAAGGAGTTTAGGAACTTGACGAGGACTGCTAAGTGGAACAAAACAGATACTTGATATTCCCGTGGGGGTAACACTGGTATTTACCAAAATTTGGGGTGAAATGTTGATTAGACCACTTATACAAAACTTGGATGACTTGCTTTATATTTTACCTTCAGTTTCAATATATTTTATACCATACTGGCATTTCTACATGCATGGATTTGGTGCTTCTATCAAATATATTGCACTGGAGTTGACAATGATATTGGGATAAAAAAGAAATAAACACATATTGAAGGTTCAATGCAATACTGTAGCATGTACTTCACAAACATAAAGCACTTACTTTAAGTATGGACTGGACCCTCACTTTTCTGTGATTAAACGGTTAGTGGTCACGCTGAGGAAGGGATGGCAATCAAACAAATCAGTCCTAGTAGCTCTTAGGATATGCCAAGGTATCAAGGCAATACTATAGAAATCCTTTGCAAGAATGAAGGACAAGCTATTATGGTGTTGCACCTTATTATTTTACTTAGTACAGAAGATCGAGTGATCTCTGTTAAGAATTCTCATATTAATTGAGAGGCTTGTGTTAAGCTGTATATATGGAGAGATTAATTGAGATATTTACAGTGAAGGGTTAATTAAATATTGATGAATTGGATAGATAATAAACAAAACAATTTGTAAATGATTCTATTATTGTTTGAGTGCAGGAGGTAACGATCTAATTGTTTGAATATTAATACATATATCATGTATATAATTAAGGCACAATATGAATCTTGATTCCCTTACCCATTATCCCATATAGAACTTTGTCACAAATCCTTTTATGAAGCATAAGATGATGAAAAGTTTCAAGATCAACAATTTTAATTTTAATCGGAGTTAGTTGTATTAAGAAAAAAGAAAAGTCAATTCTGTCTTTTGTTGCAATTCATTCTTAGGAGCTAAGGTATAACTGTGTAAATGTGAATAGTGGTATCTATGGAAAAATAGGTTGAGATATCTGTATGACCCATTGTTTAAGATATGCATATGCATCTTGCCTAGACTTCTCTGGAATGAAAATTGCACATGTTTTCTTGAATCCAAGAATGAGTCCAGTTTTGTGAACGTCGATCAGAATCGGCATAAAACATTTTAGTTAAAAATCTGCACCCCAGGAAGATTTTTTATGGAACATTTTTAGCAAACTTGTCTATCAAATCTGATAGTTTTCATGAATGAAAGACTGATTAAATACCTGGTCATTTTGCAGAACAATGCCTATGCTCCCTATGGAAGATCTGATAATATAGGACAAATAACCACATCGTAAAACCATGTACAGCTATGCATTTCTTTCTTTGTTTACAACAATGTACAAAAATAAGTCGAATGCCGACAAACTTCGTTTGTTAGAAGTAAGAATAAAAAAGAACTTTACCCATTACCAAACAATAACGACATTTGACCAGTTTGTTACAGACGACTCTGAAAAACGTTGGGGGAAAAGCAGAAATTGCACTTAAAAGCAATTTATCCATTACCTACAAAGTTTTCTGCCCTATCAGAAGATTATTTTTCAATTTTATCACAATTTGAAATGTTGTCTGCAAATTCTTTCAATTTGGGACAATCAAAAATTTAGCGTTTGGTAAAAGGTTAAACATTAAATGAACATCAGTTTCATACGAGAGATTGCTTATTTTGTAACACTTGTTTTCTTATTTCTGTTCTCATACCTGTTAACTCTACAATGCCCCACTCTACTAGATCAATTGCAGAATGATTAAAGATCTCTGTGATAAAAAGGTGAATTGCTCCTAATGAGGAATTAGTCATTTTGTCACGCAATTTCTACCAAATATATGGTTGAAAAAATTAATGTTCTTTTTCAAGCTATTACTTGGCGTTTGCTGTTGCTTTCAATTTGGACCAGCAACATATTTCAACATTGGGAAATGGCCAAACAATTAAACTTATGGTGGTTTAAGATTTGCATTTTTGTATAGATACTAGAATATCATAGATCTGATAGCTAAAAGTTTTAAAAGTTAAAAAAAATTCTCATGTGTTCTATTTAATCAGATATTATCATTTAAGAAAAATCCCATTGTGCAGAATTCATAATTTTATTCTATCAATGTTAGTTTTTCTTTCCATTATTGTTTTATTTGATTAATTAGTAAAGAATTGAATGGAACACACTGTTTAAGCCATTGGTTAATAAACTTGTTGATAAACTTGTTATATGCATCTGCTGCAGAGCAATTTATCCTTTTGTCACATAAATTTCTACGTAATATCAATTAGTTGTCATCTGTTATTCCTTTCAATTAGATCAAGTCATGAAATTGTATCGTACCATCTTAGTTAACCGACTTCTTGATATTGCTTAACTGTTGTCCATTTGATAAGTTTCTTATAAGCAAAATGTTTCAAGTGGACCTTGCCACTTCATTCTTGGTTTTTGAACTCGGTTTACTGTCTTAGCCATCTTTTGTTGGTGTTGAAATATTGCATTAATTATATGTGATTGATTTAAATGGAAAATTCAGGATTAGAAAAGGATTACATTAGTGAAATAAACAGGTGAGTTGGCTCATAGAGCTATTGAGTTACCTCTTTTATTTAGGAGAGTTGTAACACCAATTATTTGTCCTTATGCCACAAACCTGTTGTAGACTTTTATTGCCTCAAACCTCAATTATTCATTGTAGACTTGCCAACTATTCTACAGGTATATTTACTTCCCTTAGAATGTGTCTATTTCTATGGTACTCTAGGCTTTGGGCTGGTAACATTGACACTTCAAGTTGTTATGTATACCACTTTCATATCATGGACATGTAAGTAGGATATCGAAAATGATAACTACAGAAAAATGTATCACAAATTCACAAGCATTTACTTCCCAATACAGAAAGCATTCAATGGATTTGCACTTACAAAACTTGTTAAGGTTTATGATTCTGATATGGCTGAAAATATGTCGCATCACTTACATAGTTGATATTTGTTATTTTTGTCTCAAAGTAAGTAATTTTGTGTATTTACAGGGAGACGGACAGAGGGAGAGAGGGATCTATATCAAATCTGTGGTACCCCAGGGAGCCGCTGCTCTGGTGAGTTTATAAATACAGCGATGTCTCGTTAATCCGAACAGGTCCGTTCCCAACAAAATTTCCGGATTAACGAATCATCCGGACTAATGAAACAGGGCCTGGTCTTATACATATTCAGACTTAAACGGTCAACATGCACATGTATACTTATAACCCTTTACCAAACGCCATATTTTCGACCGTCCCAAGTTGAAAGAGTTTGCAGACGACATTTCAAAATGTGATGAAATTCAAAAATAATCTTCTGATATGGCGGAAAACATTGTGGGAAAAGGAGAAATTGCTCGTCACGAGCAATTTCTCCTTTACCCACAATGTTTTCACTGTACAGTGTGGTTATTCTTTTCTCATGGTGGATATATCAAATACCTTATATTGAATAGTTTGATTTGATATGAAAGAATTGCGCCATAAGGAGGTAGTTGGACTTTCAAGAAGTGATTTTCTTTTTACCTTTAAAACCCAGTGGCTATCAAAGGAACTTGTATTGAGTGAACTGTCCTTAATAGAATGCAGTTTCATTGCTTAACTATAGGCAAACCAAAGTGTTTAATTGAGATGTTATAAGTTTCAATTTAAGAACTGATTTTCAATATACTTGGTCACTTCAAACACTTTTGTAGGAGACAACATCTAAAAGCATGACAACCAAGGAAGAATTTGATCATTATGAGGGGACTTTTCTATAAATATGAAATGAAATTGTAACTCAAATGTCTTTTTTCTTTTTTTTTTTCATCTTGTCTATTGAAAGTTATTTTGAATCAGGAAAGAATTAATTAAGATTTCAACCAATGAAAGGGTATTTGATGGATATTATTGATCTCCACGTTTATTCCACTAATTTCTAAGGTAGCTTTTAACAGTTTCAACATCAAGATTTGGACTGCACAGGTGATTTCATAAAAACCCCGCTACTTTCACAAGGACCTTTACCTTCTCAATATATGCCATATTTTGGTATTCTTTTCCCAATGCAATTGACTAATACTGACTTGATGAAGGCATCAAAAACTATGGGAGATAATGCCTATGATAAGCAAAATCTGTAAAAGTGCAAGCTGAATGAATAAATCCTGAAGTTTATTATAGAAATGTTTGCCTCTTGCAATCAACTTCAATACATTTGCTTGAACAAGAAAAGGATAGGGTTAAAAGGCATAGGAAGTTTATTTAGAATGTATGGGTAGGACTATTTCCTGCCTTCCTTTGTCCCAAAGAGCTGTTCACAACCTTTTATTGGACAATTTATCGATGTCTATAGAAAAGTTGCAACAAGAAACTCTGAAATGTCAATTGCCATGTTTAACAGTATCAGCACTTATTATAATACAAACCATACTTTTTAGTCAAAGATAACATTTATAAACATGTTGACAAAATGAAATTTGACTTGTACAGATTTTCGTTTGCATTTTGTCACTATCCTTTCATTGTTTCAGAATAACAGCTGATGTGAATTATTAAGTTTCAGAAAAACCAGTTTGTTGTATTATTTGATACAAACTTTTGTCACTTTAAAATAAAAACTTTAATTTTCAACAATGCTTTCAAAATCTGTTTGCTCTGCCATCCAGAGTTACCAACAAATGATTCCTTAGCATTAGATCTATGCATGTTTTTGTAAAGCCATATAAAATATGTCAGCTGTTTTCTTTCCCCTATTTTGCTTTCAAAATTGCATCTATATGTGTTTGGCATTGTTACTTACCAGCAAAGAATGTTAACAAATTCTTTGATATGTTACAGCATTCTGGTTGGATTATTATAACTTGTCTATTAGCATTTTTTACTATTGACAAATTGTTTGGTTGCAAGAGTTAAAATATTTAATTTGTATTGGGTGGTTTTTATAGCAGGTTTAACCCATTACCAAACAATAACGACATTTGACCAGTTTGTTGTAGACGATTCTGGAAAACATTGTGGGAAAAGGAGAAATTGCTCTTAACGAGCAATTTCTCCATTTCCCACTATGTTTCTGCCCTAAAGGAAGATTATTTTTCCATTTCATCACATTTTGAAATGTCTTCTGCAAACTCCTTCATTTTGGGACAGTCAAAGATTTGACGTTTGGTAAAGGTTTAAGGCTCAGGATTGAAAGGTTTTGGAGTGTAATCCCTACTTCCTGCCCCTCAAGTGTCTCATAAAGCATTTTGAAATGATGTAAAAGAACGAACTTTTTTTAAAAATATAATTACTTCAACACTTAGCATTGAATAAGGTCCGATTAAAGATACCCTTTACTTGAACAACTTTTATTTCCTGTTGATAGAGATATGCTGACAGCTTCTTGAATGGAATTGGATAGAATGGCTCATAATTGGTATTTGTTCTTCTGGATAATGTGAAAAAAGGAGAAATAAGTTTTTGATGCTGTGCAATATTTCGTTATCTCAATGCTTTAAAATTATCATTTATAGATTTTACAGGCATTTCCTTTATCACCAGTGTAAGCAATTTAAAAGGAAATGACAATCATCTTAGATGTATAACCCTTTCTCATGTCTTGGGTTCAATGTAAGACCAAAGCAACTTCTTCACAAAAGTAAGAAACTTGCTTTAGTCTTGCATTGAACCCTCAACATACACTTAATAAGTTTTAACTAAACTTAAAGCAGTTGACTAAGAATGAGCTGGTTCTCCTCTTGACCAGGCTGCTACCCATTGTCTCAAAGAAAATAGGGTTACAAAATCCCAGGGTTGCAAAATCAATTGTCAATATCTGCTAGTTTGTCCAAAAGCCTTAATACAGTGGACCCGCGATAATCCGAACGTCGTTTATCCGGAATATTCACCATCCAAACAGAATTTTGAGGGAACGGATCTTACCTTCATCAATTTAACTGTTTAATGCGGAAAATCCGCATTCCGGAACCGGACAAAAATATTCGGGAACCAACAGTCACTTTTCATAGTATATGCGTATGGCTAGTCCGGAAACCAGTAAAATCGTTTATTTTGCGGTAACAGTTGCGAATGAAGGGATCGGTCTTCTGTTGTAAACGGCATTCACACGTTTTGCAAACTGTCACGTATGCTTGACCATAACATGTCACCTAGTGTAGTGTACTGGAAGGTGTTGATTGTTTGTTAATCGGTCATTCTGTCAGTTGATTGGTCTTACATTATTGTAATTACGGTCGCATGTCGATAGTTAAGTTTGTAAAAGGTGTTGATTGGCTGATTGGCTACTTAGACAGCGATCGGGAGACAATGTCTGGCAATCATTTTCAATTATTACTCAATTGATATGCTCCTTTTCCCTATAAATAAACTCTCGACAAGCCCTACCTATCTCATTTCTCAATATTGAAATTAGAAGATACAACTTGAAGATGTCTACACCCACAGCCAAACGAAGACAGTTCTTTTCAGAGCTATCTTAAGGAATTTTAACTTCTCGAAAGACATTGCTTCAAATTGTCATTTTTTTTAAAAATCCGTTTTGACCAAATAAACACTTCCTTAACACACTTTATATTTCCCTTCAAAAAAAATAAATAATTGTGTATTTCTTACTTCATAGTAATGATCATGACACACCGACACCGTGCAAAGGTAAACATTTCGCTGTAACTCGTATATTCTTTATTCCGGAAAATTCGTTAATACGAACATTTCTCCTGGGAACGAAAGTGTTCGGATAAACGAGGGTCCACTGTATATAAAAAGTGAATTTTTAGTAAAATTCTCTATATAGCTGTTATATTGGTATTGATAGCCATGTATATCATGATCATGTTTTGCCATCCATGAATTGTACATGAGGGAATTAAAAGTAATTCTTGAGTATTTTTGAAATTGGTGATATTTTAACACATGTAGTTTGGTATTTTTTGGCCTATCGGTTATTGTGGTAGACCTGTAACTCTGGGGCCCTAGGTTTGATCCCAAATAGGTCGCTGGTTTTCTGGGAGTCTCTTTTGGTAAGCCATATCAGAACTGTAGTTCTCTAAATTTAAATATTCCAACCACACTGTGGGTGTGAATTCCATAATACGACTTCTCTATACCCCTTGAAATTGAAAGGGTCAGCATGTGAGTTATTGGGAAAGAGTTGTATGAGAGACAGTTCAGGTAAGGTTAATACCTAACAGGTCTCGAGTATCATGGATATTCTCTTATATGGAGTAGGGTGATTTTTGTTCTTGTGTGAATTTTCTCATGTGGACTTTTTTCTGTATGTTTATGCACAGAATTCATAAATGATTTAAAGGGTTTTTCTCTGTCAATATTTGAAAATAGAATTGATTCTTATTGTTGGACAAATATTTTGGGTGATATGTGTGGATAAATGAGGAAAAATGTTTTGTGATTTATCATGCTCAAAAAAGTCCCACTATTCACAAGGAAATGTTTGCCTGAAAGATACGTTCTTTATTCACATTTAGGAAACATTTGAAATAAGAGAGAAGGCAGTGTATAAAACATCTCTAATCTTTATCAAATATGTAATCCTTTGAATAAAGGATTCACTGAGTCACTTCTAAATGGAAGTTGTTATTTAAAATTTCCTTCATATAATTACACATGACGAACATATTTAACAAGTTACATGAGGTGATGTGTTAATGGAGATTAAACTATACAATGTGATTGAAGGTGGATTGATGTTTGTAATTGCAGGATGGTAGATTACAGGCAGGTGATCAGTTACTAGAGGTTGATGGGAAGAGCCTTGTGGGACTCACTCAGGAAAAGTAAGTCTCCTACATCATTAACCATTCCCCTCATAAATATGCCTATTAAAGCACCTGGGGCCCGTTTTACTAAACAACTTACGGAAAATGTTTGCGTAAGTCATTATTGATTAACATGGATAATATCTTCAATGAAAGTACAATATTGCAATGTGACACGTCATTGGAAGCGTCTCGGAGAGACGATTCCAATGATGTGTTACTTTGCAATATTGCTTTGCCAAATATTGAAATAAAAGGACTTGTTGTTTTAGACTTGCGCAAATCTTAAGCGTAAACTGTTTAGTAAAACGGGCCCCTGGAAAATAGACAAATAAACAGCTTTGATAGAATGAGAAATCTGTTAATACAATTACAATTTATTTTCTTATTTTTTAAAATGGAAATGTAGATTCCTTTTTTCCAGAAAACGGAATAATTGACCGGTCCAAGTTGAGAGACGATAGAAATTTTATGAAATAATGCTGTGTATGTTTATAGATGTCCAGCCAGTAATAAATCCATTATTAACATATTTTTAAATCTGCCTTTTTCTCTATATTGTAAGCACTTATTCAAATTGCCTGAACAAGTCATTCCTAAGAGCATGTAAAAAGTATTTTTACTGTTTAGCTTTTGATATACTGCATAAATAAAACTCTTTAAAATGTACATTATCTGAACTATTTTGTTTATACTTCCTTTCACATGTTTTTCCTTTATCACAATATATATGATCTGTTTCCCTCCTTTCAGAGCTGCTGAGTTGATGACCAAGACTGGTCACACTGTAACATTACGTGTAGCCAAACAAGGAGCCATATTTCACGGCCTTGCCACACTCCTTAGTCAACCATCTCCCATCATGCAGAGAGGTAAGCCAGCGGTTAAAATAAAAAGTGTATTCCCCATGCTAATACCCTGATTACTTCTATAGACCCTATGTTAGGGAACCATACCCATCAGAATGACTCAATGACTACCAACAAAATAGGATATACATGTATTGACTTATTTTTTCATATTTCATATAACATGCTTTGTGTAAAAGACAACAAAACATCCCAGTACCTTGTCCTTTGGATAAGTTATTCTTCACCTCATCCTTATAACCTTGATGTGGACAAAGTAAAAAGCATCTATCTAAATTATTTATCAGCACATTCTGATAAACATTGGTATTGATATATTTTTTCAATGTATTTCTATGAAATGGTTTTGTTTTAAAAGGATCGGCACAAATTGAAAAGAACAGCAGACAGCATTAATGAGCTATTAAGAAAAAACATTTTCTTCATCCTTTTATGTAGAAACCAATGTAATGAAAGGTGAAATTGCTTGTAACAAACAATTAGGTAAAGTGAGTGGAACTTTCCCAGAAGATATGTTATCATATGATATTTGTATTCACAGCTTCTCCCCAGAAGGGTCCCCCAATGACACCCAGTAAACAGCGCCAGGGTGATGAAGGTCCGCCTCCATATAACAACCTCCAGGAGGGGGGCGTGGATCCAAGGATGGGTGTGAGGAAACCTGATACCCGAACATTACCCAGGGACATGAGGGGTCAGGCCCTGAGGGGACCCGACAGTAGGTCCTCACCAGCTCTAAACAGTAGGTTACACTCTCAGTACTCTGATTGTATATTTAGAAAGGTAGCACAAGGTTAGGAGTAATGGATCCCTCTGCACAATGGGTTAGTTATGGTAGATGCATAATGTGGCCACCTCTTATTGGATAATTGTTTGGTTTTAGGTTTGGGGATTGGTCCTGACCATTACCCTTTTCACATTTATCAAACTGAAAACACTTTTTCCCCAAAAAAACCTTGACTACATGTATTAAGGTTTTCCTGCTTTTCTTTACAAGAAGAACAAACAGGAAGATTCAATGATTGTGTTTGAATGAAAGATGATTGGTGGCCATCTTACAGCATCTACCATTGCTACTTTTCCGTCAGGTCAATGTCTGTTATGATAGTCATAGCCTGTATAATTTTACCCTTGTTTCAGTCCAAAATGACTCGGGGCATCGTAGAAAACCTCGGCGCCGATCTTCAAAGAAAGAGCGACGAAGCACATGGCATTCAGGATGTGTTTCTGATCTCGTCAAAGATGCTGAGATACGGGATAAGCGAGCTTGGGCGGAAATAACATTCCCTGGCGCTCGTCTCGGGCGCCACAAAAAGCCTCCAAATTATGACTCCAGACTTGAATTGCAAAGGCTTAAAAATCAAATCCCATTAAAAGTGTTAAAACAACTTGTTGAAGAGGCTGAATTAAGAGATTATAGAGCAAGAGCAGAAAAACTGACTCCTAAAGGAGAGTATTTTGGGATGAAAAATCACAAAAAGGCAGCGTTTGTGTCCAATCATTTCTTTCGAAAATTTATCGACCATTACCCCCATCCAGTGCGATCTCCATCTCTGTATGACCTTGTACTGTCATTGGATGATAGCACACTTGAGGACGATGGAGACGATAATGTATTTGACGGTCTCACCAGTAGTCGCTCAGAACCGGGTCGTCGGATAAAAAGTGACTCGGAACTGTTGAGGAAGTATAGTAAGTCTTGAGTGTGCTGTGAACGCTAGTATCGAGGAACATGGTCTATCACGCATTATCTTTAGATAAAAGTGCCTCTCTTTGTTTTGAACATGTAAGGACATTCATCGTTGCTGTATATAAACACAAAAATAAGTGTTAGAATGTCATTGTTTATAAAAGAAGTTTAAATGCAAACCTTCATATTGCTTATATTGAGCAATCAATGATAATAAAGGACAGTTAGTCCAAAAGAATCCTATGCAAAGCTCTCATTTCATCAATAGAGCTATTGTAGCCAGTTTTAGATTATTTAGATAAAGTAGTGAAATAAAACCATCACATACATGTGCAACACTCATAGATCATCATTGAGTTAATGTAGTGAGATAAAAGGAACAAATCAATGTAAAACATTCTTTATACTATGTTTTGATAAAGTAAAAGAAACAGCTTGGTGCTTTTTCAATTTGTATACATCATGCAAAGCCTTTTTTTTTATCAATTAATATTGACATAAGGATTATGAGTAAGATCTATTTTGACAACAAAAAGGCTTCTTTCTCAAATATTGTTCTACAGATCTGCCTGAGTATGTGATAATTAAGTGAAGGTTTAGATACCCATTACTAATACATCTATTAACACATATTCTCACCATTGTAGGTGACCACATGTCAGCTGCAGAGCGCCTCAGAGTTCCGTCTGCTGGTAATTTACGGGAGCCAGGTAGTCAGTACCCGGGCACTCCCCAACAGAGGCCCCCACAGCAACAGCCCTCCCACCCACACGGACACTTCAACAGGAGGGACAATCGGGAGCTAGACAAGGCGAAATCTATCCCGAATCTACACATGGACAATTCCCTGGATGGGCGTGGGCTACAGGGTATGCGACCCGCACAAAGTGTCAGTGCTCTACAACAACAAAGGATGCCAAACAACGGGGACTACTATAACCAGCCCCACTCCCTGGAGGAGAGCAGGAACCCAGACTATGAGAACCAGCCCATGGATCCCAGGCTCCGGTACCCCAACACTAGCATGTCAGCTGGCTATCCAAACGGAATGCAGCCCTCCCCTGGCCAATATACTAAACCACATAATGTGAGCATGCCCCAGCAGACGTCTAGCCCTGCAAGCTCCCGTGGTTCACAGAGTTTCGAGCGACCACAGTCCCAATATTATGGACAACAGGAGAGACCGGAGATCTCCCAAGGTAGGCCAAGGTCCGAGGAGTTTTCTCAGGAAAAATTACGTGCTCTGCAGGAGATGGATAGAAGCCAAGGATCTCCGCATGATCAGAGCTTTGAAAACAGGAATCCGAACTACAGTAATATTAGACCACACCCAAATTATGCAAATCAAGGAGAAATTAAGAAAATGGATGTTGGTAATTTACCTAAACAACCCAACTTTTATGAGAATACTGTCCCTAGACAGCAGGAGCCCGTGCCGCCCTTCCAGCAGTTGCGCAGACCACTCAGTGAAAACGAAAAGTCGAGACCCCCAACAGCACCCAAACCTGCAGTGAGCTCTAAACCCAATCTTCCATTGGTTCAACCTGCAGAGATACCACGCTCTGAGGTGGATAACAGACAGACGCAGCCTCATTTCTACAACCCACGTATCAACGAGCCGTATAACAGTTCACCACAACAGAACTTTAACCAGTCCTCCCCTAACTCCCACTATCAGAACACAAACTTTGTGAATGGACGAATGGACTCAAGGTCCAAACTGTCCCCTGGACAAGATCCTTATTACAATAAAGCAATGGACCATGGCCTTCATGATATACCCCCTGAGTTGCCCCCTCCCCCGATCATGGAGGACCCCCAGGATGATGAGTTACCCCCGCTACCGCCCCCACCCGTGAACGATTATAGACTGGAGAAGAAGATCCGTGAGGAGGAGAACAGAATGTTACAGCAGCAGCAACAACAACAGTCGGATCCAAGCTACAGTAATCTTCCTCCACCAAACAGCAGGAACCAGTCTCTATCATCATCCATGATCCACACAAACGGACAAAGGTCCCCGCAGGATCATTACGTTGGGAACAGTTTACACCCAGACTTTCAGCCTCCATTCAGTTCAATGGGGTACCAACCCCCACACTCTATAGGGTACCAGCCTCCACATTCGGCTGGCTTCCAGCCACAGCAAGCACATTCATTACCAGTGTCGGGGTACCAGCAGAGTCCTGATTACCAGAACATAAACTACCCAAGCCGGACACCAGCAGAGCAGAGTCCACCAGGGGTGCACCAGACTGGTCATAACCTGTATGAGACATATGATCCCAAACTACAGAGTTCTAACTATCGTCCAGCCATACAGAAGGAGATTAAGGAGCAGAGGGAGGCAATTGTTTCCCCCTGGGATCGCGAGGAGAAAGAGAAACAGAAGAAAAAGCAGGAGGACAACTTGACCCGGTTGCGTGACATGGAGATAGCCGACCTTGAGGCACGGCACCGCACTCCTGCCGAGGAGGAACGATTACGCAAACTCATGTTGGATCGGGAGTTTCAGCGTCGACTGCAGGAAGTTTCGAACCAAGATGATGAGGAAGAGTCGGATGAAGAACGCTTTGTAAGTCTGGTACTTTGACTGAATATAGAGGGTTCGATGTGAGACTTTAAGATGTCTTTCACTACTGAGAGGGACATGTTATGGTTTTGTATTGAACCCTTGGTATTCTCTCTAATAGCATGATATATCACACTGCTTAGATCATTTTAACTCATGACCTAACATAAACAAAATTAACATGAAAAAATATTTGCAGGCATCAATGCATGAGCTCATAAGCTCTAAAAGATATTCCTCAGAAAGGTTACAAACTGCTGTTAAACAAAGAAGAAATTGTACAATTTTCCTTGTTTTACTAATATTTGAAGTTGTCTGCAGACTTGTTAAATTTGAGCCTCTCCCAAATACCTCTTAGGTCACGTTTTTGAAATCATAGATGATTGTTCTATATACAATATTGCCTTATCTTAACAGGGGAATATCTTCAAAGTCTGTTTAAATGATTGGTTTTTGAAAAGGACAATCATTTCCTAATGTGAATTCTTTCCGAATAACGTTTAAGTTATCTAACATTACTTTTTTCGTTTTGAATATGAATGAAAGCTTTGGTTACAAATAGCTTATTTTGAGCACTAGTTGCTTTTCATGATGTTTTCCAATGTCCTTGACTGTACAAAACATTTAAGTAAGAGCTCCTATTATGTCTGTTTACCTTTAGATGGGTGCAAGAGGGTCTCTACAAGAAGATTTAGTAAAGAGTCGAATGCGCATTCAGGAACTTGAACAGCGAAGACAATATGAAGAAATGGATAGAGAGAGGGAAAGAATGCAAAGGTAAGCATACCTCATATATGTCATATATAGTCATATAAACACAATATTGGCTGAAGCTCTTTTAAAACAACCAAAGGTTGCTGAAGCAGGAATTGGTTGTAATGAGGAATTTTTGCCTTCTATTATCAAAATAAGAACATTACAGGTCGTCATATTTTGCAATTTTGTTTTTTAACTCTTTAGTCAAACTGATTATATTCTTTATTGATTAATGGGTTATGGGTTCTGTGATTTGAAATGATACTGGAGGAACCAATTTTTCTTTTGTCACAGTGATTTCTTCCAAAATGCCACCATAAAAATCTACTTTTTGTAAATTTATGAGTGTTTTAGCTTTCCCTTAAACTGTTGACCAGTCATAATATCTCACGTAAGAAATGTCTGAACGAATGAATATGCATGACCACTTGAAGATTTAAGTAACAAACACTTAGAAGAACAAAGCAATCACTAAAAATGCAATTAATTTGGAAAATTGTCAAGTTTCTTTATATAGATATGAAGTTGTCTTTGATAAGCAAGTGAAATATCTTTTGGAAAAGACAATGAAAAACTTACAATTTCGGGATCCCTCAATCTAATATGTTTATTTGCTCATGCTTCATGTTTGTTCACAACTAGGGGCATCCTTAAAAATAGACTCACACCCAGTATAAAGAAGATGTCTAGGAAGAATGTGTCTGGAGGGTAGATATGACATAAGTGTGCGGTGAATTGTGAGAAAGCACTGGGGATGGGCACAGTTGATACAATTGAGGGAGAACAGTCAAAATACATTTATTCAAACATATGTGCAGTTCACATTCTTACACTCTCCCACAAATGATTAACTCTGCACTTCATAGATATATTTTTATGATTCAGGATAAAATAACCCTTTGCCAATATTGGACTTGTTCAAATTGAAAACAAAAAAAAGCATAAAATCATTCGTTTCCTTTATGGTAGTTGGATGAAACAACTGTGACAAAAGCACAACTCATGTATTCAGACCTATTTATTCTTTCGTCATAATGGTTTCTAAAAACTTCTGCAGCAAATGCATCAAAGTTACAATGCTGTGGTATAAGAAATTAGTTACTGTAATGAACCTGAAATTGCATCTTTAAATGATTTCAAATGCTTTAAGTAATGTCACAATACATCTGCTTTAGACATATCATAAGCTTTTTCTACTAGGAAAGATGTGTTAACCCCCTACCTATTATCAAATCACTTTGTCACACTTACAGTAGAATATTTATGAAATCATTGTAACAAATAGAAAAAAATGCAGGTTTTAACCCTTGTTTTGCTGGAACCGACTTCATGCTTATGCAAACAGGTTAGATCCAGGCCAGCCGCCAAGTAAATTGGCAGCTGGCCTGTGATCTAACCTGTTTGCAACTTGGGGTATCTTTCCTTATCAAAATTAAGTAAATACTTAAGGTTTTGGAAAGCAGACAACAAAAGTCTTTTATTAGAAAATTATTCAGCACTATAAGGGTTAAGCTATTTCTTTGTCTCTTCTCCACGTGTATCAAGGCAGTATTTCATGTTTTATGATTTATGTCTCGTAGTGCTTTCAAAAATTATAGAAACCCTATAAAGTCAGAAAAACTTGAAACTGTGATGAAAACAAAAGTTGCACAGTTTCCTTGTTAATCACTATGAACAGTATATCGAAAATTGAAAAAAAAAAGCCTGAACACAGTATTGCACTAATTGTTCCTACATTGCACAGAAGTGTGATGTCATCTACATTTTGGGTAAAAGCTGGATATGCTTATAATGGCATGGTGTAATGTAAAGTTGGTTACAATCTAACTTGTGTTAAGCAACCACCCTTTTAAGCAGCCAACCTACCTTAAACAACCACTACAGAAAGTCCCATTGTTAAATTGATAGTGTACATCAATTTGTATTAAGCAGCCAACCTGTCTTAAACAGCCAATTTACTCTGTCCAATAGGCTGGCCTCTTAACACAAGTTTGACTGTATTTGTATTGATGAAACAAGTCGTCTGCACATCGATTTAGTTTCAGTTTGTACCTACACAAATCACAATTACCCTATACTTATATAATTTGAATTAAGTCTATTAGAATAAACTATTTTGACAAATTAGATTCAAGTCGAAACTAAATCTTAAGATTTTTATTTGCCTACAAAATGGAGTTTGATTTTACTTTTTTAGCTACCGGTACTAATGATTATTAAGAATTACCTACTGTTTTATTGAAAGTTGTTTGTGTTAGGAAAAATTAAAAGCAAATCACATTATCATGTAGATTCAATATGGAGTTAATTGTAGACAGATCAAACAAATGCCATGATTCTGATAGCTTTACTTATTTCAATAACCCATTACCAAACACCAAAAATGAAACCTCCCAAATTGAAAGAGTTTGCAGATGACATTTCTAAATGAGATGAAATTAAAAAGAAATCTACTGATAGGGCAGAAAACAGTGTGGAAAAAGGAGAAATTGCTCGTTAAGAGCAATTTCTCCTTTCCCCACAATGTTTACCAGAGCCGTATGTAACAAACTGTTCAAATGTTGTTATCCTTTGGTGATGTGTTAACCCATCTTTTGAGGATTGAATGCAAGACTATACAAAGACCTCACACTGCAACATATCATTTCTATATTCTTGTAGAGAACCCCTGATTTGTCTCAACACAAACACATACACACTCTTGTTCAATTACAGGCTTGAGAGGCGAATGGAAATGTTTGAAAAAGAGAAAGAGGAAACCAAGGCCAGACAACAGATGCGACTAGATAGACAACAGAAAGAACAGGAAGAATATCTCCAAAAGCAAAAGGTAACAGACATTTGCTCACTCCCATTATGTACTGTTTTACATGTTGTTATCTAATGAGAATCATCTAGTTGGTTGTTTGAAATTGTATTTTATTATCTCTTCTCAGAAGGGTTCAGTTCATGACTTTAGTAAGAGGCCTCTGTGGCCTAGTGGTTAGAGCAACAAACTTAAAATCACATAGCCCATCTCTGTGTGTGGGTTCTCAGCCTTGCTACAGCATTTGGATTTTCATGAAAGGTATTATCACTGCTGTCTTACTGTTTGCTACTCTGAATATCTTTCCTCATCAAAGTTAGGTTATATTTAAGGTTCTAAAAATTTATTTTTAGAAAATAACCCAGCATTCTAAGGGTAAAGTTGGTAAGTCTGCTGCTTTTGTGTAGGATTTTGTGAAGTCTTGCAAAATGTAAGCATGGCTTTTTTATAATAAAGTATTTGATAGTATGATATTCTTAATCTTGACCATGTTTTTTTTTTGGGAGGGGGGTGGGGTGTTATCAAAAAGATGTGATAAACATAATATTTACATTTTGACTAAGATGTGGATAAGATTAACTCATCTGTACTCCACAAGATTGCAAGATTAAAGTATTGAATGAATATGTTATTGTAAGAGGGTGAATTCGTGTTCCAGGAGATTCGTGAGAAACGGAAACAGGAAATAGAGGAAAACATGCGATTACAAAAGCTTGAAGAAGAAAAACTACAGCAACGAAAGCAGGCAGATGAACAAAGACGGAAAGAAGTGGTAATTTGACCTTTTCATTTGAGATTCAGTTTATCAGAGATACAGATAAGAGATGAATCAGAATGTTTTCATACAGTATTATATAGGATCTTTAGAATCATCTTAATGGTTTCTAATGAGTACCTACAAGATAGGATTGATAAAGGAGAAATTATATGATTAAGTATCTTTTATTTTGTTTTTATGTAAAACTTGAAAGAAATGGATAAAGATAACAATAATGCCTGAAGATGAAAGTGACCTGCAGCTAGCAATTTTTGCTTTGGCCACTTTGGTTTCTAGGTCATCTCATAATCTTATATCAATTTTACTACCTGTAATAAATACCTTAGAAAATTGAATTTCTAACACAGCCCTTCAATTCTTTTCTCCCAATCTGTTGCAAAAGCAAATAATATTTGAAATGTGTCCATAAAAATCAATTATTCTCTATAAATCTAACAGTACATAGAAAACTGAGTTTAAGGATATATTTTCTTTGTGTATTGAAGTTTCTCTGCCAATATTTCAAAACACAATTTATCTGATTATGTAGGAAAAACAAAGATTGAAGGAGATACAGGCCCAGAAAGAGGCTGAAGAAGCGGCAGCACGTGAACAAATTCGACGGGAAGAAGAGGAATATAAACGTCGGCAGCGCGCCGAGCAAGAAAGACGTCGACGGGAGGAGGAGCGCGAGATTCGGGTGGCTGAGGAGAGAAAGCGGCTGGAGACTATGGCCCAACAACAACAACAAATGCAGAATCAAAACTCTTTCTATCAAAATCTCCCTCCCCAGAACTCACCCAAGCCCCTCCCAGACTCACGCTATGGCCCCACCCCCTATGTACCTTCCCCACCAGACAGGGGCTCCTCCTATATGCCTGGGAGTCGGAACATGGGCGGACGGGCGGAGGAGGTCCCAGACAGATTTAATGACGGCTATCGTGTAAACAATCCGCCTGTGCATAACCCGTCACAGTTCAGGTCAAGTCAAGAGAACATTACTAAAAAGTCTGTATCGTTCAACCCTCATGTGAACTCTCAGTTAAACTCAGAGCCACCAGCATCGTCATCATATCAACCTTTCCAGCGTTCATACACATCCCCAGAACACAACTATACACAACAGGCAAACTACACATCGCCCTCTGTGCCAGTTAACTCTGTCAATGTGAATAACAACAATAATGACAAAAACATTGTTTACAAGACTCAAGAGAATACCCCAACTGTGATTGGTTCGCAGGAAATATACAGGGATCCCAGATCGCGCATAGAGGCCAAAATGGCCAATAAAGGTAAACAGAATGTGGACAGACTTTCGTTCCGAGATAAAATGAAATTTTTTGCTCAGGAAGCGGGAGAAAACACGCCAAAAGATAAAGCAAAAGCATCAACGACACAGCGTAGAATTGAATCTCAGATATTACACAATGGTCAATAGTGAATTTTTTGAAGGTTTGAAGATATTTTGATAGAATTCTAGAGAAGGTGAGAATGATTTTTCATCTCATCACTGTAGATTGAAATGGAGAAGAAAGAACTAGTTGTGTTCAAAACTACATTTTATCAGATATGGAATACACTGCAAGGGTTCAATGCAAGATTTATAGTATGTGCTTCATAAACATAAAGCACTTGCTAAAGTATTGCATTGAACTCTCGACTTGGAAAGTACTGAAAGCTGTGTGTTGGAGGATGCCCAGGTTAGAATGAGTTAATAATAAGGTTGTAAGAGCTGAGGTCTGTCAGGCTCTGATAGGAGTTTACTGAAGCCCATTCCCTGAATATTGTATCAGGAAATGATAAAAAGTATCAGCAGATTATATAATGGGTAATGGGTTTTCATTATGTTCAATAAAACTCATCGATAGCTTTGAATTGGAGGAATGTTGAAAACAGTTTCAATTATGTGAAGGGCTTGTACATGTTCATGTTTTATTTTCATTGTTATGTGTTTTACATTTCATTGTGTAAAAAACCTAAACAAAACGGCATTTATTTTTGTAATATATATGTATATAATGTAACTATGAAAATAGAGTTGTTTGATTAACACATGGTATTATGGATATTGTGATATTTAATGTCATATATGTCAGATCATGTGATAGACTATAAATCTACTTTACTTTTGTGAGCTTGAAATGGAGGGTTTTTTAATTTCTATTGTACAACTCGATACTGTATGGTGCATGTTACCCTTTCTTATCAAGTTCTTGAGGCAACAGGGGATCGTTATGTTTTAATTCAGTAGCATCAATTGATGACTAATTATGAGCAGTTTCTCATTCCATTTGAATCATGTAATAAAGTATTAAACAAAGGAGAATAATTCTTAACCCTTAATGCTGGAGATTTTTCTTTGAACAGATTTTTGTGTCGTCCGCTTTCCAAAACACTTTGATATCTGCTTAATTTTGATGAGGAAAGATACTCAGAGTAGCAAATAGGTTAGATCACAGGCCAGCCGCCAATTTGCTTGGTGGCTGGCCTAGATCTAACCTGTTTGCATAAGCATGAAGTCAGTTACAGCACTATAAGGATTAAGGCATTTTCTACACAAATTCAAGAAAAACATGGAAAAAAGAAAGAGGTTGTACTAGTCACAGATAATTTCTACCATGGCTGCTTCTGCAGGTGTGTATAAATCAGTGTAAATGGAAAAAAATAATCTGGTTAATCTGAGCATTTTGGGATTCAAATACTTTCATCCCCATAAGAAAAGGGTATAGACAAGTTACATATGCAAATTAAAAGACCATGGTTGTGATTTGTTGTACATTGTTTACTCACCTTAACAAGCACAATGTGAAGATTCGAAATATTGTGGAAAAGATGAGGTATTTTTGTAGTAATAATTCCTCCTTTCCACATTGATTTTTCGCTCATGAGATCATAGTATATTGATGTTAACTGTAAAGATTTTTCCCTCTAATTTCTTTTTAATTCCGGAAGGTCCAAGAATTGTTACTAAGGAAAAAGATGAGTGTATGAAATAGAAGGAAGCATGTACATGTATATATAATCATGTAAAGTAAAGTGTTTATAAAATTGTATATGTTTTGTGTATCTAAATTCTTAGCTGCATTCACCCTGTGGAAAGTAAACATGGACTTGATCAGGTCTAATGTTGACAAGTTCAATCTTGCTTTTCCTATGCAAATAAGCAAACATGTTTAACCAAAAGTCTATGATATACATATCCGCTGATTCTAGGTACATCAAAATTCAATTTAGGCACCATGAATACACCAGGAATCAGTTAAAAGTTTAAATGTTATAATTTAACAAGTAAATAGAGTTTTCTCGGTCCGTTTTTTTTTCAATAAAATATCTTTTTTTTTAAATCAAATTCATGTATAAAATGGAATCTAGGCGTTTTTCTTTTTGTTTTCATTGATACAAGTGATCTGCATTCAAACACAATCACATGCAGTATAAATTGTGAATTTATCTTGACCGTCCATACTTTGTTCTAAAGTGCCTGCTTAAGGTAGTGAAATGGCCCCATAGTTTATACACTTCGAGATTGATCAACACAAAAGAACCTCAATTCACAACATCTCATTATGGATTTTGTGACTACAAATGGAAAACAGCAGCAGAAAACGATCTACAAGAATAAAGTATGGCATGGTTTAAACCATTATGACAAAAGGTAATATTTGTTGTCACAAACAATTTATGCTTTTGTTACAAACTTTCTTTTGACAATTTGCATCGCTTTTGTCTGGTTACTGTGCAACTGATTTGGGTATTTGAGCTACTAATTGACTATTAAGAATCAAATAAGAGTTTGCAAATGAGTTGAGTACATTTTAGGTTTTATAACTATGGGGTCTGGAAGTTGGTCTATTGACTTGTAAGGTTAATGATTGAAAATAGATTAACAATATATTTTTTACTTGATTTATCAAAGTTGTTGTATTTTGCTGACATGGTTGTGAAAAATGTTAAATCATATCAATTGTTATTAATTGGGTAAACAAGGGAAATATATTTTATTAAATAACAAATATTCGGTATATTTACGAAAACAAAAATCTAACATTTTTTATTTGTTCTGCTGTAAAACTAATGTTTTCTAGATGACTGGCAGCAATTTAAGATCATTTGTCTGACCACCTATCAGTTTACATCTTCTATACATCTATTACTAGCTATACCTGCTAACTCTTTTGAACTATGACTATCTGGTTAACCCTTTACCAAACGCCAAATTTTCGTTTGTCCCAAATTTAAAGAGTTTGCCGACGACATTTCAAAATGTGATGAAATTGAAAAATTATCTTCTGATAATTTCTGTTTATTTCCTTTTCCCATATGGTTTCCAGAGTCGTTTGCAACAAATGGGTCAGACATATTATTGTTTGACAATGGGTTAATCTGCAGATACGCTTGCTTATTGAATTATAGATTTATTTATATATAAAAGTGTTTTTGATAAGCAATACAGTGGTTTTATGCATTCAACTACAAGACAACAATCTACATGCTATCAGGATGTGTAATCAAATCAAATCTCATTATAATTCTCTTATCAGTTTTATGAAATGTGAAAACCAGCAAACATTCCAATATTTAACAAGTGCCTATGTACTATTGATTAATGAAAATAGTGTTTCAAAGTGGTGTCTGCCGATTTATTAAGTCATTTTGATGTATGTTGCAAGCATTTTGTGAACATTGAATCTGTAATCTAGTAAAATATGTTAAAAGAATTTTACTGTAATTCTTGCATGTGATACTGATATGCGAGAGTTCAATGCAATACTATACTAAGTGCTTCATAAACATGAAGCACTTAGTATAGTATTTCACTGAACCCTCGTATTGTTCTTTCGATCCTAGCATAGGTAAAGTGTGATGATTCATAATTCCCTAGATATGAATAAACATTATCTCCCTTTTCTGAATTATATGTTTTAATAACTTTTTTTTTTTCAAATCGAACTGTTTCTTAAAAGATATCAGCTGACTTTGAAAGGTTGTGATTTAGCATATTTTTCATGTAAAACATAAGCATGCTAAGAAATATGGACAATTAAAGAAAGAATATTTCTAGTTCTGTATTTTGAGTTATTATGATAATATAATACAAAGAGGTTCCATATGCTATGATTAAGTATAAAACAAGAATATATAATTTATAGAAAGCAGACTACATACACAAGTGTTAACTTACTTTCATATTATTTGAATGAAGGGATGCACCAGGTTTAGGTGATAGTCTTAGAACTCAGGGGCCCTGGGTTTGAGCCCTGCTGGTACATTTTGTTCCGTGGGAGTGTACTTCAGCAAGACACTTCAGAGCCCTAGCCTAGTACTGGTTAATTCAGGATAGCCATTACATAACTGAAAGATTGTTGACTTGTGGTAAAAAAAATCTGGATGTACAAAACAACTTTGAATAGATGACAGATTTGTATGTAGTTCTGTTGTCATAAATCAAAGTAAATGATAGGGGTTTTTTGTTCATATTTTTGTCATGTTTTCTAGTTACTGGTAATGAAAGATTACTGACCATTCCTTTTCTATAGATTTTCCTCCTGGTCTGAAAGCTGCTTTATTTTTTTTAAGAAAAAAGTAATGATGACTTTTAAACTTTTTTTTCTAATTTCTTTTTTTTGTACATATATTTTTGACTTTCACCTTTGGAGAAGTCCATTAAAACTTGTTGGAAGTGTAGTGTAAACATTAGAGTCTTTATTTTCCTGTTGATGTTTTTGTACTATTTGATTGTAGACAAAATGCTAGCTGCTTACCTTTTCATATAGAAGGGAGATAAATCTCCAATTTTATGAAGCCAGAAATAATAATATTATTATTAATAAAAATAAAACATTTATACAAATACTCAAGTTTTTGTGTTTTTGTTGTTTAACCAGAGCTGAAAGACTCACCTTAAGGATGCTTTTCACAGAAGAGAAAATCCAAGTCCAAATAAAATGACATTAAAAAAAAAATCTACTTTTTGTATTGTAGTATGATATACAATTAAAAGTAGTTATTTAAAGTATAGTTACTTCAATTCATCCAAGTAAGTAGTTGAGTTTATACTGGTATCTGATCAATCTCATAAGTGATGTCACGTTTTGGGGTAAAAATACATATTAATTCACTGTATACATACAAACTTTTAAGAATTGAAAATGATCAGATTTTGCTTTCAATGACTTTTCTTTAGTGCATATCACATAATAGTGTAGCTATTGTGTAGTTTTAAAGAAATCAATTTTTATCTTCCAAATTCTCTCACTCTATGCACAAGCACCTTTAAACCCTAACATTATGAAGTGCTTATTCAAACTGAAAGCCTGAGCAGCCAAAGGTCAGGACGATCCAGGGGTCTGTTTTACTAAACAAGTTACGGAAAATATTTGCGTAAGTCAACTGATACACATGGATAGTATCTTCAATGAAGGTACAATATTGCAATGTGACACGTCATTGGAAGCATCTCGGAGAGACGATTCCAATGATGTGTTACTTTGCAATACTGCTGCACCCAATACTGAAATAAGAGGAAATGTTGTTTTAGACTTGCGCAAATCTTAAGCTTTAACTGTTTAGTAAAACGGTACCCTGATGTAGATATTCAATTCTACGCAAATACAGCTTGGATCATCCAAGTTAGAGCAGCCGATATTTTGGTTTAACATTATCGTTTAAGCATTGAGAAAACATAAATGCAAAATCGAAACGCATGTAGCTTACAATGGGAAATTGTCGTGCGATAACACACGCTTTAAGTAAGTACCCATATGATGGTTCCACAGCATTTCAGACAATATAACGAGGCTTCAGTGCGCTTCATGTTATAATGAAACACTTACGATAATCTTGCACTAAGCCCTCAAATTGATTGCTCATGAGGTTTGTAAACATGAACGAATGACACATTTCCTTTGATGTGAAGAAAGCAGTCAGTTGCTTCACACTGCATTATTGTGAGAACATATTGAGAGGATAAACAGCTCAGGAGCCGTATATCTTTTTGAAATATTGATAAATAATGTATAGTTTGGCGGTTAACCGATTCCATATTTGAAGGTGTAGACTGTCTACCTGCTGGTCAAAGTTGAACGAAAATAAGTCGGCTGAACCGTCTTCATTCCTTAACCCTTAAATTACTGGAACTGTCTTAATGCTTATGCAAACCCATTGGATCCAGGCCAGCTGCCAAGCAAATGTGAAGTTAAGATTGTTTGCCTGAGTTGTAACGAAAAGAAAGTATACCCACCCAATATCTCTGTCGACTCGCAGAAACGTTTGTCTGGTTCAGTTCTGTAATGTTAGTGTAGGCAGAGTTTTGAGGAATCAGATGTGTTAACGACAATGTAGAACGCTGTTTGTAGAATGAATATGCAATTGGGATAGTCCATGCAATCTTGCAGAATTTTCTCTGTAATTTTAACAGACACCAGCGCCTGCCATCTATATAGATGTCTTTTGCTTTCAGTTCATCAAGTCTAATTCTCACTGAAATACCGACATGGCCTTGGACTATATCTGTCCTTCCTGTCGTTTAACAGTTCTACGATACATGGCGATGTAACCTGTTCTCAAAGGCTTGAACTTCCAAGGTTTTTATCTCTGTTCACCTTGCAGACACGCACTATTAACACACATATCTCCACATTTCTGCATCTTGCAGCAGACTAATTTCAATTTTCCTTTTGCCACAATGTATTTTCAATCTATTCACATATCACAACAGCTGAACTGAAAAGGTTTTCACATGTTTACAAAGCTTTTTCTAAAGTTGTCTGCTTCAAGTAAAAAAGAAGTCATCTGCATGTGTTAAAGACTTAAGTTATATAACTTGTGTGGAAGGAAATAGTGTGCAGCTCTCTATGGTGACATGTCCCCTTTGGATAGCTCTGGTAGAGCATATGACTTTTAAGCTTCTAGGGCTTACTCAAGTTTCAACACCTCGTCAAAGCTTTTTACTTCCAGATCTTTAAATAGCCGTAATATCAGCAAGATATTTTAAAAACATGGCTGTGGCAAAAATATAATTTTTTTCACATATCAAAATAGTTGCAACCAAAAACAAGCATTTATCATTTTTTTATTCTTGATAAATTCCATCGGTTGTTACTTTCCATTTGGACCAATCACATTTAAATGAATGAGTTGGACAGATCTTTTATATTTTTTGTGTATTCCTTGGTCATAGTCAACCTCCATTAAACAACAACTGGACATAACCAAAGACATATTAAGGTTTGGTGCTAGGCTGTCTTTTATTCTCAACAGAAAACATAGACATACTACCAGTACTCATGCTGCCTAATGTCCTTGCGTTGATGGACAAGTGGTCAAACTACACAAGGAAACTTATTGAAGGACAAACAAGAAAGTCTTAATCTACATCAATTTTATTTTAATCATAAATAAATACATATAGCCTTAAAATTTGAACTCACTCAAGTATAGTTATCACATGTGTTTGGACGGAATGTTAATAATCACAAGTGGTTCAATTTTAACTGAATTTTCATAATATAAGAATTTTCTTTAATTTTACAACATCAATTCTAATCACCAAGACCTATAATCTTATACATGTACTTATTTCAAGGCATTCCCAATTGGGATGGCTTCACTATTTACGGAAAATATTTGCGTAAGTCATGATTGATAAACATGGATAGAATCATCAATGGAAGTACAATATTGCAATGTGACACGTCATAGGAAGCGTCTCGGAGAGACGATTTCAATGATGTGTTACTTTGCAATTTTGCTTAGCCCAATATTGATAAAAGAGGAACTGTTGTTTAAGACTTAGGCAAATCTTAAGTGTAAACTGTTTAGTAAAACGGTACCCAGATCAAAGAAAGGTTCAAACAAAAGTTGAGAAAAAGAAACCTTTTTGTCAAATTGCTTTCTAATCAAAATCACAACATAAATGTGATTTTTACATCTGTTTATGCCTCAAAATAAAAATGATGCCAAAATTGAAATTATTGCTTATTTGTAATACGTCACCTGCAAATACCAGAAAAGGAGAAGCAAATAAGAACTACATTTATCAATATGTGTTCAGGGATTTACGGGCTTAAACCGCTGATGTTGTGATAGAAGATGTTAAAGAACTAAATCTTTAACTTTTACCCACAAATAAGAACATTTCTGTCTTGCCCAATTTGAAAACAATAGCAGACAAAAACAACTTTATCCTGTTGATAAAGCCATTTTTTGCTAATCATGAGTAATTTATTGTTTAATCCCAGTGTTTTTTTTGAAGTATTCTCAAGTATCAAATCAAGGTATAATGGGGTAAGGAGTTAGTCAATCAGATCCTATATCATGAATCCACAAGTAAACTCTACAGTCTATTCTGGTAGAAGATCCTCTCCAAGCTCTTCATCTGCAAACTCATCGTCCATATTGCGGACTTTTGCGGCGGTTTTTGGTCGTTCCATCTGCGGACCCAGAGGATCGATATAACTTGAATCCACTTCCTGTTGTCGCGGCTGATAGGGGGAGCCCTCGTTGTCGTCCAGTCCATCCAGGTTAGGGCGCTGTCGACGGTTTTTAGTTCTACCCGCGGAGCGAACACCATCTTGGTCAACTGAAACATGGATACATAAATGATGAAAATTTATAAGAACCTATTCGACTCATATTTAGGTATGAAAAATGCAGGTACAGTGCTTTTTTTCCTACAATTGCGAAGAGACCCAAGCCTGTTGAATTTGGGACATGTTATCGCTCAAGTTGCTAAATTGGAAAGCCTAAAATCAGGTGTGATTCTAAGTTTTTGGGAAATCTGCATAGTTTTAAAGAAATTTCCAATTGGGAAGGTACCTTTTATGGGAGTCTGTTATACAACACAAAAAAGCCCTGAGGTTATTTATCTTTTTACCATTTTGGGTAGCTTTGACCAGACAATATACATACTTATTCAAAAATAAACAGAAATACCTGTAACAATTTAATTTCAACTTTAAAGATTTTGTTAAAAGTATCTGTTGCAATGTTATTCAAAGTATTACAAAAAGACTTGTATAAACATAAAACCCTATGTATTGATGGATCTATCTAAATCTCTGATATAAAAAAAGTCTCCAGATAAACTCCATTTTACTTACCAGCCTCTGCACTGCCCTCTCTCCGCCTACCACTGCCTCTTCTCGTACCACTGCTGGCTCTCTGAATAACAAAAAAAAGATAATATTTACCTTTGTCAAGGTGTAGAAAAACTTATCATTGTAAATAACTCTCAGCTACAGAAGGACTGATCTGCATGTAAAACCGTCAGTTATATCAAGACCTAACTTAAACTGCCCTTCTTTGGATGCAGGAAGAAAAGCACCGAAGAGGACATGTAAAGATAACATGATGATGTGCTATTGAAGAGGACATGTAAAGATAACATGATGATGTACTATTGAAGAGGACATGTAAAGATAACATGATGATGTGCTATTGAAGAGGACATGTAAAGATAACATGATGATGTGCTATTGAAGAGGACATGTAAAGATAACATGATGATGTACTATTGAAGAGGACATGTAAAGATAACATGATGATGTGCTATTGAAGAGGACATGTAAAGACAACATGATGATGTACTATTGAAGAGGACATGTAAAGATAACATGATGATGTGCTATTGAAGAGGACATGTAAAGATAACATGATGATGTGCTATTGAAGAGAACATGTAAAGATAACATGATGATGTGCTATTGAAGAGAACATGTAAAGATAACATGATGATGTGCTATTGAAGAGGACATGTAAAGATAACATGATAATGTACTATTGAAGAGGACATGTAAAGATAACATGATGATGTACTATTGAAGAGGACATGTAAAGATAACATGATGATGTGCTATTGAAGAGGACATGTAAAGATAACATGATGATGTGCTATTGAAGAGGACATGTAAAGATAACGTGATGATGTGCTATTGAAGAGGACATGTAAAGATAACATGATGATGTACTATTGAAGCAGAGAGGTCAGAAATGCAGCATACATGGGGAGGTCTTCTCAAGCTGGTCAAGAACAGACAGATGTGGCGTAATGGGCAGTAAGAAAGTATAACAGGCTATACAAGAGCTGCAACATGTTCAACTTTACCACCTTCAGTCAAATACAGAAATCTTTCTTTACCTGATCTTTTAATTCTTTAGCCTTTTCTGCCTTTTTAAGTTTTGTAGCATACTCCTGCGCTTCTTTAAGACCAAGATCAGAGCAGATACGAACCAGGAACTTCAGACCTATAAATGATAAAGATTATGAAAAAAACACATAAACTCAATTCAATTCATTTACACTTTGTCATCATAAAGTAGGATGTGTACAGCAAAGTTGTTAGGGTGCTTGTAAGTGCTTTTCCATATAAATGTTATTGCACTACAAAAATGCACTTTTGAAAATATCTACATATCACTTAGTTTTTCAAAATAAAAATTAAAGAAGCTTTTTAAATTTGAAAATTAATAAATGGTGAATGGTATAACTTGGTAGTTTCTTTCAATTGAATGGTCCTTAGACATAACTAACTCCATATAGAGAGATAAGTGTAGGAGATGGAAAAGCAGACATCTTCATTAAATTAATCATATTTAACCTCATATTTTCTATATAACAAATCAAGCCAATAAAGAAATAGTATTATGGCATAGTTCATGTAAAATCCTGATGATATGTGTGTAGTTGTGTTAGTTATGGATCTATCTCTAAAATATATGGTACCAAGTAAACTTACATTCAACATTATCCGGGAACTTCCTATGGATATATTTATAAGTTTCTAAAGCTTGTTGGTAATTTCCACTTCTTCTGTGACAGCTTGCTATCATTAAATGCCATTTGACTTGATTAGGTCTGAAAAAGATATGTCATAATACAGAAAGGTTGTAGATAAAGCATTAATCTTTCACAGTTGTATGGTATTGTACTTTTTCTCCTTAAAGTAATATTAAACAGAATGGCAGTTATAAGCTATTTACCAAAGTGAATTAAATTTCACAAGAAAAACTGCATCACTGATGAATTGACCTTGATATCTTTGTGAGGAAAAGAGAGTTTACTCTTTATGAGCAAGTTTTCAATTTCTTTCATTTTTGAAAGCAATCTTCAAGAAAGATATGAAAAGTTGTTTGTTTAAGGGGAAAAGGGAGAGAAGTCATGAAGGTCTGCATTATTATAACTAGGCTAATAAAGATCGAAATACAATAGCCTCCTTTCACTATTAGAAATTTACGTGACATGAAAGACCAAAAAACTAAAGAGCATTCATAACATCTTCAACAAAGAGAATAGTAACTAAGGAAATAACAAATCATATGTATATCAAAATTTCTTTGCTGTTCCCTTCATATCTCAACTGTTGTTTTCAATCTAAACAAGTCAAATAATCCCATATGAGGGTATGTGTTTACAGAGAATTTTCACTTCTTTGCTTGCTTCAAAACTGATTACTTTATATTCCTTTGAGATCAAGATGCACAAGGAATTGAAAAGGATTAAAACTCTTCACAACTTAATGTTAAGTTAGTAAGCCAGTTTATCTGTAGTTTTCACAACATAGGTTTAGAAGGGAGACATTTGAAACTGTTAATTGAAGCATAAAACATTTGCTACTCTTTTAACACATACAAAGTACAAGTTATAAAAGTAATACTTACTGAACAATCGCAGCTCTCTCAAAATAGTGGATGGCTTTTTCACAAAACTTGGAATCAATGTAGTAGGCTCCCAACCATTCTATCACAGGAATATTGGACGGGAAATATCTGTAGGACTGAAATCATAAAATAATAGGTGATTAACTATAGTGATTTGTTTGTATGGTGTTTAATGTCATATCAACAATTTTTTAGTTATGTAACTGCTTTCCTGGATCCACCAATACTAGGCTAGGGCTCTAAAGTGACTTGCCATAGGTTACCCCAATGAAACCAGAGGTATCAGTGGGACTCCAACCTGGGACCCTTGAGTTCTTCTTTTTTTTTTATGAGTTTTACATCACATCAACATTATTTCTGTTATGTAGCGATGGCTGACTCTTAATGATGGAAGAAGACCCCATACTCAATTGCAAACAAGGGCTGGTCAATGCGGGTAGAACCATCAGCATTCCGTAAGTCAGTCGGGAGACTGCCTCTCATGAAAATCCATATCCCTCCTTGAGTTCTTAAGCTGCCCTCCTTAACCACTGGGCTACCTAAGACCCTTTTACCATAGACAGGGTGACTGAATACAGTCAAACTCATATTAAGCAATAATATTGTTTATGATCTCCATATGAAATAGGTTTTTCTATTTTCTTAATGAATCAAGTATAAACTCACTCGCAGTAAGAGATTAGGAAAAAAAATAACAAAGGTATAAACTGCTCATGTTGAGTTATTTCTACTTTTTATCACAATGGTTACAATTCAATGTCTCAATAAAAAAATATTTTGTAATGCCTTGCAATCATGGACCGCAATTGCTTTCAATAAGGAACAGTCATAAAATCCTACAGCAGAGAATGGGTAAATCATGCAGAAACCATTTGCTTATGTAACATTTGCCTCCTGCATTAGGATAAAAGATGTACATGGTTTGTTTTAAAAGCTTTGATGCTTAGGAATGGTTGCATAGTCATTTACACAATTAATCATCTCTGACATCTTCTACATAAAACCTAAAACACTGCTGACAAAAGGATAAATTGCTCCTTGTTCACAATTGTTTCAACCCAATATCACAAAGAGAATGTCTTTTCTGTCCATTTTTTTTTTTACTGCAGTTGCCGTTAATTTGGTCTATTTCTGTCGAAGATTTAACATAAAATATCTATTCTCTTAAAGAGTTTTGAAGTACTTACATCATAATAGTACTGGAATGCCTGAGATTTGTCCCCGTCATTGTCGTAGATTTCTCCAGTGCGTGCTAAAACACTACAGTCTGTTGGTACAACACCTATCAACTGCATAAACCTGTAATACAAAATATCAAATACTATAATCTTTTATACAAATTACAGGTGTCACATGTGACTAAAACCATACATTATAGATTTAAAATTGAATCACAATATGATAAAGTTTGAAAACATTGTTACCTGAAGAGATGCTTCCTTTAACATTAAAGTTAAAATGTACAAATGTGTCTACTTTAAGCCGTCAGCAAGAAAATAGTCAATGAAAAACAGCCACAGTCATGCAAAGATGTGCTGCAAATTCATTGAATAATATTGATCACATTTATACATTCTGATAGCAGACCTTAAAACAAGAACCAAAGAAGAAACATAATGTCTTTCATGACTGAAAAGATCTATCATCATTTTTTAACATTATCACGATTTTCATAAAACAAATGTCATCTGTTGTTTTAAAATAAAAATAGTCTGGATAAACATTGTAGCAAAATGACGTTCTGTATAGTATAAGTTCCTCCTTTCATGACATTTTTTTTTATTTCAAATTTGATCTACTTTATGAAAGTAAGATGCTACAAAGAGAACCAAGCCATCTCCAGGTGGATATAAATTGATGGAATACACACTTACCATTCTGTGGCCTGGGCTGAATCCTCAAGTTGGTCATGTCTGATTAAGTAGTTAAGGTAACTTATGTTGTAGAGTTGTAGATGAAGCAAAAAATTGGATGCTTACTTCTTTATTTTGTTTTTCTTCAAACCCTCCTATTGTAACATCTTATTAGAATAATCATGAGTACAAACATATAGGATTTACAATTTTGTTTTTCCAAAAGTAGTGTGCAAAATTTCTAATTCATTCTATCATGAATATCCCTAATGCATCAATTAACATTCAGACCACTTCACACACTTTAAAACTACAATACTAAGAAAAAAATTGCAATCAAAATTGCTCTAGTTTCCTCGAATAAATCAACCCCATAAATGGTTTAGAGAATAGTCAATTTGAAATCGTTTAGACAATGACTCAAAACTTCTTGACATTTTTAAAGGTAGAAACAGTTACAAAATCAGGAGAAATTACTCTCATCATGAGCAGTGCCTTCTTTAGTGATAATGGTTCCTTATATTTTCTTCTACGTGTTCAATAAAACCAGTATAAACGAGAGATCTAAGCCCAATTCAAAGCTAACATACTACTTTCCACTAAAGTATCGACACACTTCTATAGAAAGGATACATGTCTGCTATTTGGTAAATGACTTGTGGTGAGTTTCTGAGAATAGCATGGAGTTTGTAGAAACAGTCCAATGCATCTTCCAGTCTGCCTATACGCCTGTTGGTCAAACCTGTAAACAGTTTAATTATTGTTGATTAACACATATATAACCTATTGGTTTTAAACATGGTCTTGAAAGTATTACATTTGCAATGTCAGGCTCACAGCAAAGGAGGACATCCGTAAGTTAAATTAGATGTAACTATTAGTAGTTTACATGTTAGAACATCAAAATCTACCACAATTGGGATTGAATCACAGGAAAAAACAAATCAAACTCGGTGAAAATTCAACGCATCAAATTTGGCAAAAACAGCAAATGTCATTTCTTAAGTATGTAAAATATTACTATCTTATATGATGCTGACACAAGAAACAATTGTTACCAATTGAGAAAATGTCGCAAGCAAAAATTTTTCAGTAATCTTCGGGAGCATATGTATTCAAATGAGCTAACATGAAGGAAGATGAACATGAAAACAATTTTCTGAAAGTTTTACTACAGCCGAGTCCTTGTATCCATTACCAAACAATATCGACATTTTACCAGTTAGTTGCAGGCGTTTCTGAAAAACATTGTGGGAAAAGGAGAAATTGCTTGTGACGAGCAATTTCTCCTTTTCCCACAACGTTTTCTACCCTTTCAGAAGAATATTGTTCAATTTCAGCACATTTTGAAATGTCATCTGCAAACTTTCAATTTAGGACAGTCAATAATTTTTCACTTCGTAAAGGGTTAATAAATAACAATAAAATAACAAACCAGCCTAACTTACCCAGGTTATACAACGCCTCAACACAAGATGAGTCATTCTGTAAAGCCTCTCTGTAAAACTCTCGGGCTTTCTCAAAATCACCCTTTGTGAAAATCACATTACCCTTGTTGACCAGGGCTGAAATTATAAATATGAAGTGAAACCATCTTTATCTCCTCATTTCCTCATATTTTAAACCGTCTTCATCTCCACATTTCCTTGGTATTAACTTTCTTTATTTTTTATCTACATCATTTAAACTACATCATTTAAGTGCAATATCACATAATTTTCTATCTTTTTATCTTATACTTTCAATAATGCACAATCTTTCCTGTGATCTACCTATACAAGACTAGGGCTCTGAAGTCTGTTGTAATAATACACTCCCAGGAAAGAAGAGGTGCTGGTCAACCACTGGACCTGGCAGGACTCAAATTATATCATCAAAGAAATGTTATAAATGTGCATGTATAATATGTGTCTTTTTATTCTCTGACATAAATTTGGATTTTAAAAAGTGAATATTAGCAGGATTGCATAGACACTATTAACACAGAGGTGAAGAGAGGTGTCAATGGGGCTCGAACCCGGGACCGTCAAGTTCTAAGTCTGCCATCTTAACCACTGAGCCATATTGGACCATCCTCTATATCAATACAATGCAGTTGATGATCTGCTATTGAGGATCTACAAGGTATAAACTGACACCTACCATATGGATTATATCTGTCGGCAGACATGGCCACTTCTGCGTATTTGTCAGCCTGAGAAAGATCATTCTCCTACAAAATAACAAAACAACTATTTGCACTTAAGTGTACAAGTGAGGAATTTGTTGTAGGTAAATTTTACTTTTATGATTGTTGTTTCACGATTGAAAAATCTTTCCGTTCATATAATCAGCTTTTAACTCATATAACAGAGATTTCAAGAAACCATTTCAAGAGCAATACCTTTTTATTACAATAGTTTCTACCCAGTTTCACAAAGAAAATGCTTTTTGCTATTTTTAAATTTGACCAAGTAAATCATTGTCATGTGATGCTAGCAGTAATAGATAGACACAAACCCCTAATGAGGGAATGGGTTAAATACTTACCAGAAAGTAGAGGAAACTGAGATTGGTTGCTGCTGTACATGCCACTTTTGAATCCTTCTTTTCAAAGGACTTCAGTGTCTCAATAGCCTGGAATACAAATAAACAAAATGATGATCTGTGGGTCAATCCTTGCAGACCTCATGTAACACATCCATACAGTAGATAACTTCTTGCAGAATAAGGACAATAAAATAATTTACTCATGATAATCAATCAAAAGTATGAAGAAAAAAACCAACATTATTGTATGGCTCTCACTGACCATTCATTATGTCAATCAAAAAAATGATTTTTTTAAATAAAAAATGTTTACATTTCAAACAGTAAACTCTTTCTTTGACTGATAGTAAAAGATCCATTATCTTTCGCAAGAAAGAAGATATCTAAGTAACCCCATTCCAACAATACAGCTAAAGAAGCTATAAGGATCACTAGATCATAAATCACTGCAGCATATGGTATTTTCTTTATACAGGTTTCAGGAAGCTAAAACTAGACCTTTATGCATGAGTCGTATACTGTGATAACATGCAATCTGCCTTAGATGCAATATTTGTGAGATCCTAAAGATTAAAGATGGCTACTAAAGCAATAGTCACTGTTTTTTTACAAACAATAATTATTGTTTTGAAGCTGGTCACATATGAAAGATATTTCTGCTTACAGTATTATGAAGGCAACATTTCAAGAGGATATGCCCTCATTAAAATTGATGGTCTCTTACATCTCATAAGTCATTGAGCTAAATAAATTTTTTATTATCACCTCAATAAGAACCATCATTAAATGAGTAGCTCTGACATTCATTAACATTCCCCATTTTAGGTTTTGTTAATCAATTTCGGTATACTGTTACTTATGACTGTTTCTAAATTGAGATAGTTTGCAGACGACATTTCAAAATGTGATGAAATGAAAAAATTATCTTCTGATAGGGCAGAAAACATTATGGGAAAAGGAGAAATTGCTCGTTCAGAGCAATTTCTCCTTTTCCCACAATGTTTTCCAAAGTCAACTGCAAAAACTGGTCAAATGTCTTTATTGTTTGGTAAAGGGTTAAGACAATTATCTGATTGAGTGAAGAGCTACAGTACCTGGTTGAAGTCCTTCTGTTTCAAAAACATGATAGCTTTGTCAATTTCCAGATCATGGGCCAGGTCTATGTACTGGGAATTCTTCACTTGTTCAACACACCTACAATGGTATAGCATAAAGATGAGGCATATTCCTATATATATATATCCTTCTGAACAATAACAGTGAAAATAATTAAAAAACAGAATTGATTTGAATACTAAGGTTTGAATTGTAGATGCAAACACAGACAGACCGGTATTTGTATACCATACGGCTAAGTTGAATGAGGCATCTGACTCTTGAAGACAAGCGTTGCCTGAACATTTTTGTGTAGCACATGTTCTTTTCATGTTGTTATTTTTCCTGTTTTCATACAGACTTTGTTTTGTACTTGGGACTGTTTGTACACTTTATGGGCATATTCAATAGTGAATAGATATAGAAAATATGTACACTACATTGTTGCAGTGTCCACCATGTGACCTTTCATTTTGGTGAAAGCACTTCATATGTATCAAGGAAGAAAAACTGAAATTGATTTATCTTAGTTCCAAGAATTCATTCCAATTGTGAAAATAAGTATGTTTAAACTTAACAAAAAAAACAAAAAACAAAAACAAGACAGAAAAGCAATGCCAATCCAATAGAATAAGTATACAAATATCACCTATCATTTTGATTCAAGAGAATAAATATACAAATATTTACCAATCATATCCAGCATCAAAACTGGTCTCAATGGATGGTGATATGATCTTTGCTGCTGTCTTGATGCATGTCTCAGCTTCGTATTTCCTGTAATCAAACAGAAAATTATTGCACCAGCCTTCCTTTACCTATATAGGTTTCAGCATACATTTAGGAGACACTGAAAACATTGCATAATGAAAAGATATGGTTTATGTCATAGAGCTGTGGCAATAAAAAAATAGCTTATTTTATGCTTCAGGTTTTTACAGCTCAAAGATTAACATAGTTTTAAGGAAACAAATTAAAGTAAATTGGAGAATCAGTCATTCTCACATAAGACCAAGATAGCTGACAGTTCTAGAAACAACAGATATTGAGAAAAAACAATTTAGATGAAAGTATTTGTTTTAAGTCATTTCTCCTTTAATGACAGAGATACCTACACATAAATACACAAAGGGCCATAATGGCCCTTTAACCGCTCACTTGAGATTAACACCTATTTGAAGAATAGTTAAAAACATTGCTTTTAACTTTTACACAGAGTTTCGTGTGCTTCTTTGCATTGACCTTTTTTTTTATTCACATTTTACAAGTTTGACACTTTTACAGATTGTATGTGCGTAGATCAGTTTGCACTTTTGTCCAGTATGATCTATTATTGCCATTTTATGGTTGTCATTTTGGCATATTTGGACATCCAAATTGATATACTTTGTCAAAAATTCTATCATACATGTATATAGTGGAAATTTTCAAAATATCTAATTCTTTTTAACAATCTTTATAAAAGGGCCCCCAAAGAACATTCCTGTGAAATTATTTTGAATTCTGACCACTGGTTTTTGACAAGAATATTTTTTCATGGTTTTTACCAAATATGGGCATGGCAAACATTCTGGTCACATGACTGACTTTTTTTTGACAAATCTTTATTCCCTCCAACTAGGGATGCTTCATGTGATATCTCATTGAATTTGGCCCAGAGGTTTGGGAAAAAGAGATGGTTATTAAGTTATGAATTTTACCATACATGTATATAGTGAAAACAAAACACTTTCAAAGTTCAACGCACCCTGGCAGCCATGTTTTTCGAGATATCTAATAAATTTTAACAATCTTCATAAAAGGGCCCCCAAAGAACATTCCTGTGAAATCATTTTGAAATCTGACCAGTGGTTTGTGACAAGAAGAATTTTTTTTAAGGTTTTTACCAAATATGGGAATCGCAGCCAATTTGGCCACATGACTAATTTTTTTTGACAAATCTTTCTCCCCTTCAACTAGGGATGCTTCACATGATATCTCATTGAAATTGGCCCAGAGCTTTGGAAAAAAAGATGTTTGTAAAGTTATGAATTTTAACATACATGTATATAGTGAAAACAAAAACGCGTTCAAAGTTCAACGCAGTCTGGTGGCCATGTTTTTCGAGATATCAAAATTCTTTGAACAACTTTTGAAAAGAGGCCCCCAAAGAACATTCCTGTGAAATTATTTTGAATTCTGACAAGTGGTTTCAGACAAGAAGATTTTTTAAAAATTGCAGAAATTCCCCTTTTTTCATGCCACGGCAAGTTCTGGATGGAATCAATTTCTTTGAACAACTTTTAAAGAGCACCACCCAACGGACATTCCTGTGAAGTTTGGTTAAGATTGGCTCAATGGTTTAGGAGGAGAAGATGTTTAAAGAAATTGTTGATGGCGCATGACGCACGACGATAATTTTGTAAATAAATGTGTGAAGCGTAAAAATATTGAGGGTCTCAAAGTTCATAGCAAATAACCACTTTTCTCATTAGGGACTTGAGATTTAAAAATATGTTATTTTGGGTATATAGTAAATAACAGCAACTTACCTCTCCCTTTCTTTTTGTCTCAAGGAATCATTCTTGATGATTTCCAGTACAAGGTTGTACTGTTTGTCCTCCTAAAATGTAATGAAGAGAAAGTTGATGTTAAAACAAAATCTCACATATCATGGTTCCAAATTGTGAGCAATAACAGACAACAAAACTTAAATATCATAAAAACACATTCATTTCAAGATATTAAAAAAAATCTAAAATGACAAAAGGTAACATTTATCCCAGTGATAAATAGAGATAGAAAGTTATCATTTAAGAAAATAGCCAATGCAGAAATCACAAACAACAGAAAGCCTATGATAACTCAATATCAAGGAAAATGTAACATGTCAAACAGATGCCAAATTTAACCTATCAATTTAGCCCAAAAGAAATATTTCTAAACAAACTGTTTTCTGCTCATTGCCTATAACATAGTCTTATACTCCTTGCTTATAAAAATATTCCTTTTAAAAGTAGTTTGCAGCAATGGATTTCAAGAGGAACTGTTTTCAGTTAATAAACAACAAAAACTCTATTAATAAACACAAATATATAGACTGGCGTCAAAATAAAAATCATTCAATGTAAACATCAAAACACAGAAAATAAAGAACAGAATAACCTAGTCCAAGTAAACATGTAACTTAACCAAATTTTTTTTTTCTTAGAAATGTACAAGCCTCTAAAGTGACATTATTCATACAGTGCTTGTGGTGCAGAAATTTGATATAATATGGTAAAAAATATATTTGCACAAACATGTTTAATCAAAACACTATTAATCTTTTTTCAATCCAAACAAAAGTTTTACTCAAGCAATGAACAAAGAATGTCACTTCAGGGACTTTGTACACATGATTCAAACCTCAGACATTTTACTTTCATCCTAATCAAAATAAATCAATCAAAATAAGATCAAAATATATCATTAAAACTAGAAAATAATCTACCCTGATCAATTGTTTGGCAAATGTCAATGATATTCCTTTGAAACTGTACTTATTATTAACACATTATGTATTTAGAATTGATTTTAGTTCCAAAGTCCATGTGATATCATGTTCTGTACTCTAAGCAATTGGCCACTAAAGCCCCTGTCCTATATGTTATGATACAGCATGTATTAGCCCTTATAGTGCTGGAACCGACTTCATGCTTATTTTGCTTATACAAAAGTTTAGATCCAGGCCAGCCACCAAGTAAATTGGCAACTGGCCTGTGATCTATCCTGATTGCTACTCTGAGTTTATTTCCCCAACAAAATTAAGTAGATAATCAAGGTTTTGGAAAGCTGATGACACAAATATCTATTTTTAGAAAAGAACCCAGCATTCTAAGGGTTAGGGAAGTGTCACTCAGACAGGTGGCAATTATTGCCTATTCATACATACAGACAATCTCAATTTTGACTAACAAAAATATGGAAGCGAGATGCAACATTGCACATTATTAAAATATCTTTATTATATGCAATAGAAATACTATTACTTGTTTTTCTCAATTACTACTTTCTGATTACATATGCAATATGGATCAGTGTAGGAGATCTATTTTGGGAGGCAAGTTGAGTATTCCTAGCAGAATATAAGTACTGTTTAAGTATATCAAAGCAAAAATATTAGATTCATATTTCATTTAAATACACATAGAGTTGGTTATTCATGATGCAATTCTGACAATGGTGAAGCTTAGAACTGTTACAAGAAATTTCTCAGTTTAATTCATTTTTTTCTGCTTAATTTCAAAAAAGGATGTGTTTTATTACAACATACAATCATTGCCTAATAATGTCTTCACTTGAAACTAATAACAGATTACCTACTACCTAAATGGCTGCAAATTATTAGATGAAAACTGTTTGTTTTTGAGTTAGAACTGATTAATTAATAAAGGTCATAAGCAGGTCAATTGGATAGAGTTCTATATCAGCACACAGATGTTTGAGAATAGTATAAGTTTACAAGACAAAATTGACATATATGAAATGTTGCACAATCAAATTTTATTTCAAGGGAAAATTTCTTAACGGCATCTAACACCATATCAAAAATTTCTCAGTTATGTAACGCGTTTTCTGGATCCACAAGTACTAAGCTAGGGCACTGAAGTGACTTGCCAAAGGTCACTCCTAAAGCAGAGGTGTTGGTGGGGCTCGAACCAGGGTCAACAAGTTCTGAGTCCACCACCTTGACGACTGGGACACGCAGGCCCTTCAAGGGAAAACAGTAAGACAAAGGCACACATGACTTATAAGAAGCAATTTTCTTTTTTCATAATGGTGTCATAAATTGTCTGGTACAACTTCATTAAATAGCTATGGTGTAATGCATTATGGTTAGTAAGAATTATTTTCTAGTTTCTCTAAACTGTTATAAAGTTGCATACTGTACCGCAGACATGTATTGCATACTTGTTGAAATTCCATGAGTCAACATTTAATAAAGAAGGTTACAGCTAGCTATTGTTAGTTTACTAAATATAAAACTTAAACTTTGAAACAACTTGTTTCATTTATGGTCGAATTCCACATTACATTTTATGAATATTCCATTTCATTTTTTTCAAGTGAAAGCAGTAAGATATGTTTACCAATACCATATTCTACTACAAAAAAGGGCAAAGGTGCAATAGCTGGTGAAACTTAAGTAAAAGTTGATCAATCATTAAACAAATAAATAGTCTCATTTGTACATTTGCATGCACTGTTTTTGTTCAGCAAACATGACGTTAGAGCATTATCCATTATTTCTTCTATGCACTAATGTTATTGTAACAAGGAATATCTAATGCTGGTAGTCATAAGGACAAACAATAAAGGTTCTAAAAAATAAAGATCTGGCCAAATGTAAGGTGGGAATCACCGCATTTCAACTGAATACTAACCAAAGTATGTTTAAAATCTTAAACAGTGATTTATCACAACAATGATCTCTGACCATCTGAATGAGAACCTTCAATATTTGATTGTATAAGTATTTTTTTTGGAAAGGAATCAGATTTCCCAGTCCAATCTAAATACAAAAAGAATAATGATTACAGTTATGTAACTATCTACTCTCATTCTAGGTGGTTATATAATGGTTATATAGAACGATAAAAGAATCATATATCTAGGTGGTTATATAATGGTTATATAGAACAATAAAAGTATCATATATCTAGGTGGTTATATAATGGCTATATAGAACAATAACATAATCATATATCTAGGTGGTTATATAATGGTTATATAGAACAATAACATAATCATATATCTAGGTGGTTATATAATGGTTATATAGAACAATAACATAATCATATATCTAGGTGGTTATATAATGGTTATATAGAACAATAAATAATCATATATCTAAGTGGTTATATAATGGTTATATAGAACAATAACATAATCATATATCTAGATGGTTATATAATGGTTATATAGAACAATAACATAATCATATATCTAGATGGTTATATAATGGTTATATAGAACAATAACATAATCAGAACAATGTCATACCTTGTCATCCTGTAAATAATAAATAATAAAAAATTGAGAGATTGAGGAAAGATTTAACAAAAAATTATAAAACTGATAAAAAAAACACTTATCAAGTAACTTTACACACTAGTGCTCCACGAACGACTGCTTAAATCTTCTAAGTCAAAGCATTTACTTCATGGGCAAGATTAAAACTTGTTAAAGGGTGAAACTAACAAACAGGCTAAAATTAAATCTCCCCTGACACCCCTCCCCAAATCAAAATTGGGGCTTGAAATTATGTCTATGACAATACAAGTTACTTAAATACTATATCTTAACATCTCAATAAAAGTATGTACACAAAGCACAAAGTTTGAAACTATTGCTCAAATAGAAAAGCAAGGGAACTATTGAAATAAACATTTGTATTGTATTGGAAGGAGATTGTTCTTTTCCCTTTGAATCCATTGATAAGGTGAAAAGCTAGTCTTAGGATCGTAAGCTATGATGTTTAAATTCCAAGCATGCTTTATTACTTAAACATCTCAAATAAAGTCATGTTTGTGTATTAATGAATAAATAATGAGTGATTGTCAGTCAAATTGTAAGTATACTTTATATTTAAATTCCCACAAATCATTTGAATTGAGTTTAAACATATCCATTTCGGATCACAATTTTATCTCCAAAAATGTTATATATGATGATTGATAACCATTATGACAAAAGGAACATACATCTGCTTAATATTGCAGCTTTCCTTTGGTCAAAAATTCTTTCCATCATCTTCAGATTCAAAGACATTCAAAGATATCTGTGTTAAGGAATAGATGAACCAGTACCATTATTGTGAAAAATTGTTTAGGATGATCAAGTTCATCTTTTGTCACATCATTTTCAGGTTTTGTCAATTGCAAAAGCATTATAATCTTTTACAGGTGCCCATGAAGACATATCACCAATGGAAAAATTTCCTTTAAAATCATTAAGTTTACCAAAGGAACCCATAGTAACACCAATGTGGGCTTCCCAATTCAGCCATTTCAGGGATTTCCATTGCAGTAACAACAGACTTAGGCCAGAATGAAAATTGGATTGTTCTGTCAGCAAGGATGATTCCATACCATAGTCATTTTAACCCTTTACCAAACGCCAAATTTTGACTGTCCCAAATTGAAAGAGTTTGCAGACGACATTTGAAAATGTGATGACATTGAAAAATGATCTTCTGATAGGACAGAAAACATTGTGGAAAAAGGAGAAATTGCTCGTTAAGAGCGATTTCTCCTTTTCCCACAATGTTTTCTAGAGTCATCTGCAACCAACTGGTCAAATGGTGTGACTGTTTGGAAATGGGTTAAAGAATAAATTGATCCCAGACTCACCCCATGTGGTAGGTACTTGTCCTCATCATCCATCTTTAGATCGACTGTTAGAAGTTTCATAAAGGCTCTCTTCATCTTCTCTCGGTCTCCGAGGGCGAAGTAACACAGGATAAGGTTGAACCCCGTCTTAAAGCTCGGAGCCTCCGACATGATGTGCTCGAAGGAGGTGATGGCATCACTGTATTGACCCATCTTGACGAATACGATACCAACATTCTGCATGATCTTAGTCCTAGTGAAATAATGGGAGGAATAGTTAAACACATTCATTGTCTCAATTTGACGCACCTGATGCAGATGACTATGAGAGAATATAATAATCCCATACTCCATATTCAATTGCTTTCAATGCCCATAGAAAATGATTTCAAAAACATTCACAGCAACGAATTGAGAATTTAACTGTGATAAGAACCATTTAATGTTGATATTATATTAGACTCAATTTGATGTGTCGAGAACTGAAAACAATATAGAACAATACATATTTGAAACAATTAAAGAGACATCGAAATAATATTAGAAAATACACAATGAGTGGCCAAAGATCAGCCTCTGTAACAACTTTTATCTATAAGATATCTATTGTTTTTCATTCAATCATACATATACATTTGGAAAATAAGTTAAACTAGGACCATATTGTAAGAAGGAACTAAATAATAATCTAACAAAATATTTACCTCATTTCTTTATGGGAGTTTGGTACTTGATCAAGGGCCATTCTGTAAAACTTGATAGCTTTGGGATAATTCTTCTGTTTGAAATAGATGTTTCCCATGTTCACTTTCAGTCGGCCTGTTCAAATAGATTTTTAATATATAAAAGAAGGAATTTACAAGAGAAAGTTAAAAGTGTTTCAGAAAAGTATGGCTATCATTTCTATCCTTTACCCCAATGCGTCATTGTCTTTTTCTGAAAAAGCCTATCAGAAAGTTCTAACAATAAATTTAGATTCTCAAGTCGAATTAAGAAAACACACAATAACCACGCATATCGATTTAACATAGCATGTTTAACACAGTCAAGGCACATGGACTTTATAAGTTGAAGCTTGACAGCATCACCAACAGGAATTGCCAACGGCAAGTATTTTCCAGTCAGAATGGCTTTTTTTTTATCTTCAAACAAAACTGCTGTTTATATAAGTTCATTATTACCCTCCTCTGACTCTATATACTTTAATTTAGAAAAAATCATATTGATTTAACACAAGTTAAAATTTCTTCCTTACCAGCATTGCTGAACATTTTGTTTTTCACTATCACTTGGTAAGTGTTCAAGGCTTCATTAAACATCTCATTGGATGCATACTGATTGGCCAAGTTAAACAAAACCTGAAAGTAAAGTATAAGTAAAGTATTTAAATGATACTAAAGCCTCATGACCCTTTTATAGATTTTATGGCTGGATCAAATTAAAGTAGAAAGACACAGCAGTCAACAAGCAGTATGGACCAAGTATTTGTATGAAACTTGTATCTTGCAAGAACGGAATGGGACTGATCAACAGTTTAATCAATCTGTCAATGATTAATTGATTACTCAGCAAAAGAATTAGTAATCACATAGCAACTTCTGACCCTGCTTAAAACTAGAGGTGGTGAACAAAATTCTTTTGGGGGTTGAATAAAGTATATGAACATTTTTTTGGACTATCACCACAGACCCATTATGACCGTGTGGTTGAACAGTCTTTGGTTTGGGAAATTATTGCAAAGTATTACTGAGGATTTGATAGGAGTATGAATATGCAATTTAAATGGCACAAAACTTAACCCAAATGATTGATTGTAGAAGAATATGTTGATTGTGTTGAAAAATACCTCATAATGCATCATATTCATATTTAACTTAATACAAATATGTTTGTGACACTATCATGAAATATATTCATAAACTTTGTATCAAAATAAGAATTTGCTCAAATGAGCAAGCAAATACTTATTTTATCACAATAATTTCAAGATTCCAATTACTGGTACTGTGTAATATAAAGATGATATTCTACAAAACATCTTACTGAATAAGTCAAGTCTAAATTAATCTGGTCCCCCATTGACATCTGTTCTCGTTGGCGAACAAGGACCCGCTCTTTTCTACCTGCTTCTTTTGCCTTTTCCAGAGCCTTGAAAAAAGAGATAACAGTCTTCATAAGAAAAGGTTACATTTTATAGCTTTTTAATCAAGATGTCAAGATTTAAACATTTTATACTGAAAACTAATCAAATACTGAACTACCATACTCAAAATACATTAGGATTTTATCTATGTATTCAAATGCTTATTTTGTAGAGTAACTTAACCTTTTGAATAGATGTAACCAATAAATTTATTTCATACCTTTATTTTCATCCATGAATACTTTTCTTATACAATAACAGCAAAACTACTCTATGTCCAAAGGGAAATTGCTAATGACAAGCAACATCCTTATTGATAAACACAGTAAGTACTTAATTTTGATATGGAAATGTCTTACAATTTACTTTTATCATCTGCTGATAACTGAATGATTATGCTTATCAATAGATTAAAACAACTTACAGGAATTATAAATTGAAAACAGCAAACATATTAAATCAAGTGAATGTCTGAGTGGCTGTTATAGAAAGGAACCAAGTTTTTACAGTTACAAATAGGTGAACATATGTCTCTCATTACATTAGACTAACCAATGTGACATTTATGTTATGTGGCAATTAAAGATTTTCTTAGTGTAATGTTGAAGTCATTTCAAAATACATTACCAGGCTCATTTCTCCACGACTATTAGCAAAACAACTTTCTTCTATCAACTCATTGACTTTTTTCTCTAATTGACGGATCTTCTCTTCAGGACTGAAATCAAACAGAAATGGATTAAGCAAGCATTTTTTCAGAGCATTTTGACCTTTAAGAACATGCATTAGATGCTATAGAAACTGCTCTTTGGTTATTTTTTATAACATTCATTGATAAATAGATGTGGGAAGGCTCACAAATACTTAATTAACAAAAGGGCTTAAGTATCTGGGAAGAATCAGCCATCTTTTGCAAGTCAACTAAAAGCTTCTTACCCATATATAAATAATGACCTTTTTGGTGCTGGAGGGAGACTTGACATTTTCCGTCTAAAAGCTTATGTCTAAAGGGTTTCATAAAAGTTTTAAAGAAGGTTTCCAGTAAAGTGTTATATGGGGTCTCTTACCTGTCTTCTGGTTTGGGTTCTAGAGGTGGAGCAGGGCCACTGGCTTGGTTGAGGGGGTCAAACCCACCGGGACCTAAAGAAATAACAAGTTAACATGTATAATAATGTTACATCATATCAAATTGAAAGAGTAGGTGATGAAGCATTGAATGGAAAGCAAGAAATTCTTCTCAAGTAGGACAGTAGGATATAATTTATTGTATAAGTAGGTTAAATGAGTTCTCAAGCAATTTCTAATCTATTTATACATGTATTCTAAACTTTAGTATAGGAAAAAAAAAATTATCCTGTAATTTAGACACACTATTGCTGCATCCCTGGGTCAGTGATTTTTCCAATTACAATTCTTCCAAGAGTTGGCCCAAACCCTCCAAGGAGCCATAACACACAACCCCCCCAAAAAGGATCAGGCCCCTTTGAGAAAAGCAATGAATACCAAAACAAACAAAAAATGACCAATACTTCATTGCAGAAGGGGTAAAGGAACAAAAAACAAATTTATTGTTGGAATTTGAAATAGATAGCTGTTTTTCAACTTCTGATGCAACGAAATGACAGCATGCTTTCTCCCATGGGACACAATCAATTAACATTGAATAGCTACTAAAGAATCAAATAAAAAACAAGTGCACATTATTTCTATTCAAAAAGTTACATTAAAAAACAAAACAAGTGGTCTGTGATATACGAAACAATATAAAATAATAATTGAGCGGCTTTATAGAGTCCTATTTTGATTGCGGTTGCACACCAGTGGTCCTGCATAATTCAAAAAAACAAATTTCATCACACAGGAAATTCATCCAGTAAAAAAACCCAAACTGGTATTTGCCTGGATTGTTGCATCCCATATCTGGCTTAACATATTACAGTGAATAAATTTTTAGGGGCATTTTGGGGGTTTAACATCATTCCAACAATCTTTATACAGCTTTCCTATACAGGGAATAGTAAGTCAAAATATTTGAATAATATTCTCTTTAAAAAAAAAAATGATGCTTAGCATATGAAACTTTGTTGTTCGTCATAAGGGCTTCACAAAATGCCTGAAGCAGGTGATTAAAAAAGAGTATCTTTGAGAACAAGTAATGGTAAAAGTTGTTTATCACACATGCAGGGTTGATTGCAAGACCATAATGTCTATAGTAAGACTTAAACCAAAACTTTTCATGAAATCTTACTATTATTATAACAATTCCTACAAACTCTCACCTCGTTTTCCTACAGCAGTATAGCCTGCAGCCCTGACAGCGGTCATTGGTCGAGCCGCTCCGTCCTGTCCAGCGATGGCACCAGTATTTAGTCGACCCATGGAGGAAGGTCCTGCACGCCCTCCTCTCATCGCAGTTCCCATCCTAGCTCCACCAAGGGCAGGGGCTCCCCCTGCTGCTGTAGGGCCTCGGAAACCAGTCTGAAAAAAACATTCAATCCATCCAATAAAAATGGTGATGTAAGTGCAATAATTACACATAATTGAACTTATCATTCACCTCGACAAAATTGATAAGATCAGGACATGAGATACAAGTGAATAATAACTTCTTAAAGAACAAATTGGATACCAATGGAAGACATTGATACAAAGGTAATTGGTATATAAATTACATGTTTAATCATCTTTATATAATAAAAAGTACACATGTGAAGAGTAAGAGGCTTACCTCTAAGGCTGTATCACTTTATAAAGAAATATTTTTGTTGTCAATGTTTAAAACTATTAAATGAGTAAAATAATTAATCTTATAGATTTTTGTCAATCACCAATGTGATCACAGTAACCTGTTGCAGATACCCCAAAGCACAATCTTTGTTAGGCAACATATAACAAAAAATAAGGAATAAAAAAAGATTATAAAAGTTATGAATAAACACCCGAAATATCTAAAATATGATTAAAGTAAAATGGAAATTTACTCATAATGAGCAAGTTAACTTTTGTTTAGTGACAGAGATTTAAACATATTATCAACAGTATGCAAGTCACCATATCTCAGTGGTTAGTGCAGGTATCCATGCTCCTACTATTTCCTCGACAGAAATGCACAACAGTCTTTCTAAGCCGTTTTCATCTTTCTTACATAAATGTAATTGACTAGCGTAAAGTGACAAATAATTCATATTGCAATGACAAAAAATATTCAACTTGCAAGAGACCCCTGTATTCCGAGTCAGGCAAATAATTTATTTAGCTTATCAAGATCAGAGTGATTTCATTACACTGTACTATTTAGTATAGGATTCATATATATCATGTTAGAAAAAATTTGCAAAATAATATTTACCGGTGGGGGTCTGCGTCCATGACTTGTTCTTAGAACAGCTTTTTGAAAATTTGGATCATTTGCCAAATCCTGGAATATGAATGTAACAAAAAAATGATAAGTTATCCAACATCAAAGATAGAAAGTGGAGCAAAGGCATAATACTACAAGCTTTGATATATTTTCATAGTTTGTACTTTGCAGTTTTTTCTTCTCTTTTTAATATTGATAGCATTTCAATTTAAATATTGATGCTCTGTTTATATCTATAATATCCTTTTACTGGTGTAGTATTGGGAGTTCATATTCCCAACATATCTTAACAGTCAAACACAATCTCTGTTTAAAGCCACTTACTGCATTCTCATATGAACAAATATGCTGAGAGGTTTCTGAGAGGTCAAATTAATCAGGTCATAATGCTGTCCTTAATTTCAAAAAGAACGTTGACCAAGTCAGTATTTGGATTACTGTACTCATCTAATGATTGAGTTATACAGTCATGCCATTTCAAGAATTTTGCAGTGGGTGATCAATCATAGATGAAGATTTATAATGATGTCATGGATGAAAGCTGATTAGAGATGAGCATATTTTGAATGATATTGTATTTTATAAGTATTCTAGTGGTAGAGAACTGAGCTTAAAATCACAAGCGCTTCTCTACATCAATAAAAAGCATGATCAGTGAAATTTAAATGTTCATGAAATTTGGTCAGCCAAATAATTAACTGAATATACAGATAGTTATTCTCGTCTCAACAGATCCTTTTGGAAAATTTAGCTGGGTGTCTCCCTCCCTCGATAAATGAGCCATGCTTTGCAACCCATCTGGAAAATGGTTGATGTAATGCAAAACTAAATGAAATATTTTAAAACAGATTTCAAGCTTAAATTGAACCTCCGATACATTTTAGTATATGTTTTTTTTTTGCTCCTTACATCAGTGTCCAAAGTGGCATTGTAGTCATTGAATCCTCCGTAAATATCATCTTCGTCTTCTCCAGCAAGATGTACCTGTTCCATCATGCTCATACGGTTAACACCAGCCATACAATAGTATTCAGTTTCACAATCTGGAAGAAAACACAAATTCAAAGTAGATTAAAGGGTTTCAGTTTGAAAAAGAAACTGCCATATTATCATATTCTTTTCAAAATCCATATTCAAACAAATCACCCTCCAATTACAAGAATGCCAAGTTGGTGTACAGTGCCATATATTTCTTACAGTCAACTTGAAGGTTCCTGATCACTTACACATGAGTGAAAGTTGAAGGATTTAAAAAACCTGAAAACTGTAGTTCATTATCCTGAAAAGGCATGTTTGCTGTAGGATTATATAGGGACAAAAAGTCTCAAAAACCTGAAATTCAGGAATAATCCTGAGCACTTTCACCCATGCTTACAGATCTTTAAAAGATTCCTTTTTCTTCAATTAATCCATTCTATGAAGAAGCCAAGTATATGTGAGTTGAGTGCACAAATTTTCCTCTGTTTACTTATACCAATGATGCTTCTCTATTTTTTACCATTGTTTCCTTTTGAAGAAAAGAAGACCAGATCATCGTGACAGCTTTGAATCAAATGCTACAGTTCCAGATCATGTGATTTACATATTGTTTATTGTTAAAGGGTTGACTTCACAGACTAACAATCATAACAGAAAAAATAGCATGAATTTTCATCAAAGCACACGTTTGGGTGCAATTTCTTTTTAATGAATAATTTTACTTTTTCTTTGTAACAGTGTATGGAGATTGGCAAAGTAATGTTGAGACAACCCCCTATTAAGCTATTGTCAAAGAGGTGATCAGAAACTGTCAACTTCCCTTGTCTTCATTCATCATACAATTGTTTAATCACAGACCTGTTCAAGTGTGAAAAGTTTATATACATTCAGTTATGATTTTTCTTACAAATCACCTTATCTTTAGTGCACAAAGTTATTATCTTTTTAAAATGAGCCAATCAGTCAACGAAAAAAACAAAAAAACATTCTCATTCTTAAATAACACTAACAATGATTGTGATTGATTAAACAAGAATGAAAATGTCAACTTTGTTTTGCCAACATCTTATTAAATATGCTTCATGGCTGTTAACTTTTAGAGGCCAGAGTATCATCACATTTAAAAAATTGAGGACTAACATAAGAGGATCTGGAACTCCCGAGTTTACTGAATTTATTTAAGGATTTATGCAGTCCCACAGACATAACATATTTTTTTCTGTATTGTGTAACGAACCGAGCAAATGAACCTCTTAGAGACACAAACACATCCGATCAGTGAACAACACTGTCATACACTGAGCGGTTGTGTTGTCTATATATATACAAGCATGTTCTCTCAAACAATGCATTAGGACCCTAATTTGCATAAACGTTATACGAACGTTACTTAACTCCCACTTCCGAGAAGACTCGTCCCGAGTCTTGGCCCTTGGGAAACACTTTGGGAAGGCAACTCCGATAGAAGGAGAAGTCTTAATCCCACCGCTGCCACCAATGTAACGAACCGAGCAAATGAACCTCTCAGAGACACAAACACATCCGATTAGTGAAAAACACTGTCATACACTGAGCGGTTGTGTTGTCTATAAATTTACCAGCATGTTCTCTCAAACAATGCATTAGGTCCCTAATTTGCATAAACGTTAAACGAACATAACAATTGTTATTTCTACATTCAAAACCAAGCAGATTATCAAAAGTTTGTGCTAAGCACAATATCATCCAATTGTAACGCAGCTCTTTACCCCACCCCCATTATCCTGTTTTAACTGCTTTCAAATAAAAGCAGATTTTTTAACATTTTTAAACAAATTCCATTTAATTTAAACTTTGTGGCAACTAGATATTCTTATTCCTTTCAACAAAGATTAGCTCAAGACTGATTAACACTGAAAAATACCCAATTAGCCTCACTTTTCAGTATTTTCAAAGCTGTCAGAAGAAATTTTGTTTGGAATTCGCTGTTTTTAATCTACGCGCAACACTTCTGCGCATTTACGGAAGTTTTACATTGACAGCGGAAGTATTGAACTGGTTACCGAATCAACAAACATTACTCAAGTGAAGCGCAAAGATGTTTAGATCCAATCTCTGGTTCCTACTTTTTCCACAAGCCAAGCAAAAACCTTGCGTTGGAACCAGACATGTTTACGAAATTTCATGTGACGCTGATTACTCTTCCCTTCAGACTTTTATTCATTATTTACCAAAACTAACATGAAAATAAATGTTATACATTTACGACGTTTGAACTAAGGCAAGGTAATTACACCCTTTTGATTACGAATTTAGTAGTTTTTCGCTCATGATGTGTAATCGCCCTACAAGCTTTTCGCAACCATTTATCTTGTTTTTGTTGTTTTTGTATTTTTACTTTAATTTCATTTACCTTCATCATTGTTGGCCCACATGAGCTTCCGCTCGTATTGGCCCGATTAGTATCTTCTTAGATTATTTACATATTTCCATGCATCGCAAAGATGGCCTTTATAATTGTCTGCTGGCTTGAAACTCGCACAAAGCTTAATTCATTGTCATTAGTCTTTCAGGCAATGTTCAGCTGGCTCTTAAAAGAATTCACAGATGGAGCATTCACAGTGTCATGTGGAAGGCTATTCCAAGGGTTAAGCCCTCTATTTTGGCTCCTTTTGGAACCGGAAAAGTTTTTACTTAATTTATAATCATGGCCTCTGGTTAGAGGTTGAAACTTTCAAATTATCCAAATTGACGATTTCATACTTCTGGGGCCCGTTTCACAAAGCAACGTACGCAAGAAATTGTCGTAAGTTTTTGCGTACGCAAGGATTTGACTGGAAAGACCGTTTCACTAAACAACGTAACTTTACGTTTTGCGTAAATATCAGCGTAAATCTATGCAAGCTCGATAGGTCACGTAAGTTGTTGAATTTGCGCAAGTGTCATGGCTGCCAACCCCAAAAAGTTGAAGTTGGGGGACCGAAACTGAAATATTTTGAATTAGAGCTGTTGCCAGGCTATTTCGGAGATTTTGAAGCGTTGAAATGTTACAAATCATCGATCGGGAGAGTTTAGATGTCAAAAGAATGTCTCATTGTCGAAAAACGGGTTATTGCCAAAGTAAGGGATGGTTTCAACACGACTCTGAAATCAAAGTAAGTTTAATTTTTGTATATAAATAAATTATGCGTTTGGAAAACACTGTTCATGAAATAAAGGATGCTTTCATCCTTTGTTATGATTATTAATTGTTCGTAGATATGCAGTTGTGTCCCTTGGTAGGTCTTCAATAATGCAGTTTGTGTACAAGCAAAAAGTGACATTTGTGTTTTAAACTCTTATTAGGTGGCTCAAATGTCGATCTAAATACTATTTTTGATATGGTAAGCATGTTTTTGTTGTTAAGATTTATATTTTCGATCCATTAATTTTAGGCTACTACTCTAATCTATATGAATGTTATTGTCAATTGATAAAACTTGATTCGAACCCAGTGATGTACGTACCTTTATGTGAATTCAACAGTGTGTATTGAAGGCTGAGGATTGTTGATTTCTAATCATTTGTGTCCCGTTTACAACTTCTAGTTATATGACAAATAATTCATTTGCTTTAAAGTAAGTTTGGATTGACTTAATGCCTAAACTATGTTAATGAATGGGCTTTGAAGATGGTGTTTTCTTGGAAAATTAAAAACAAAGTTGACGAAATATTGCATTAGTATATCTTTTTCTTTCAGGCAAGTGGCAAATTTGTTTGATAAGTTCCAGTTGATATGGTATAGAATTTACACATAGGAATGGAGTACCAACAGTAAAACACATCAGGTAAAGTATCTTATTCAATAACAAATACAGTTACCACTCATCATGATTCAAGCAATGCTCAAATTCATCTTTGACAGTATTGTTATGACCTCTCTGTCATGTGCTTATTGTACAGGGAACAGTTACATAGCTTACATCTATTTACAATGATAGCAATGAAAATCATTTTTCCATACACATTGATTTCATATTCCAACATGATTTTATCTATTACAATGTAGGTTATTGTGTAGTGAACTCTGAGTATTCTAAGGAAATAAGTATGTCAAAGAAACAGTAGCATAGGCTCAAACTGTTCAATTCTACCAACATACCAACTATGGTAGTATTTCAACAATTTAAAGAAAAATAAAGAAGACAAATATCTACATCAAATTTCTTTGATAATTCCCTTGTTTCTAGCCATTGGTAGCAAATAATCTCAAGGATGATTTGCACATAATGAGCATAGTGTCCTAATTGACCTTTTATAACAAGTGTTTATTGTATGCATTATTGATGCTGGACTCAGGAGATATCAACTGTCTCTTCAATAAAGGCCTTAATCATGTTTGCTGCATATCATAGGCAAACAGCTGTAGTACATACAAACTTGATGTCATGGTAATAACCTATTAACTTTCCATTTGTTATATTTTAGATAATTTCATCAAATGGATGGGGGACTACTATCAGTGAACAGAGAAGATACCACATCAAAGCAAAGATACTGCATGAAGAGGAATAACTATTACTTGTGTTTTTTATAATGACTGTTTGACTTCATTGCAAGACTTTCATGTCAATTAGACAATCAACACATTATTCTAAGAGATTAGCAAAGAATAATAACTTTCAGTTATAAATAAACATGAAACTGATTAAGTGTTTCAAACAATTTAACATAAATTGTCAAATATTTTCATATAGCACACTTTTTTGGGAGTTGATGCTTTTGATTTTCATTTTTTACAATATTTGAATTGGGAGATAGTCTAAAATACCTCCAAGTTGCAAGAATTTCAAAATAAAGGGTTATTTTAGCTCAGTAATTTCTAGATAAACCTAAATATTGTCAATTTTTACTAAATTACAGCTTTGTAGTGGATTGTCTGTAAATGTGCCTTTTTGCTATGTGAATCTAGCAAATGCTATATTTATTGATTCTCATTAACAAAGCTTTTTTAGAACATTTTTCTTATGCTTATGAACACATGTTTCCTTTTCAATATTAGCATTACCTCTGCAATTTCAACTATTACGTCTTTCATTGATTGACAAAAGATTAACAAGTCTTATGTAAGACCAATAATCAAAATCAAAGTAAAATATAGTGGTATATGCAGCATTAAGGGAACGTAAACCTACAATTGAATAAAACATTTTCTTTTATTTGATGTTTTTGTCATTTTTTTCATTTTTTTAATCTCTTGGTAAAGAGATGTAGTTAATGTTTTTGTTATATAATCAATGTTATCTATGCAGCGACAAGATACCCCAGTGTTATATGTTTATGAAGTTACTATATTCTGCCAACCAACAACATGAACCAGCCTGTTGTAAGAGGTGTTTTCTTATGAGTGGACCCTGGTGTATCCCCAAAACCCTAACTTCCCTAAGTCTTCATTCATATACTAATGTGTCTGCCTACTGTGTGGATGTTGTGTATTGTGAATCCAGGCCGACCCTTCCCAAGGTCTAAAGAAGTTAGGACAGTAGTCTTGTTAATTGGGAAATACCAGACTGAGAGCTCAAGGTAGAAAATACACTGTTCTTATTTGCCTCCAGGGAGTTTTGAAATGAGAAGTATTGAGAAATTTCTCATAACGCCGTAAACAGTATCAAATCACTGCATTTAAACTTGTCCTTGTATGGAAAATAGTTTGCAGATGGCATTTCAAAATGTGATGAAATTAAAAAATAATATTGATAGGGCAGAAAACATTGTGGGAAAAATAGAAGTTGCTCGCTAAGAGCATTTGTCCTTTCATTTGTCCTTTTCCTATAATGTTTTCCAGAGTTGTATGTAACAAACTGGTCAAATGTTGTTGTTGTTTGGTAATGGGTTAAAAGTGAGGCATAATTATGCGAAACTAGTCATATTTTAAAAACCAAACAGATCCATCATATGAGAAATTTTAGACAGACTCATACATACATGTAGTGGCATTATCGTAAAACTGCCGCGTAAATATATCAAGATTCATTGGATGAAGTTGTTATGTTGTGTGTCACGGCGCATCAACAGGCCTAGTTATATGTGTAAAATCTGGTTATATCAACCAACTATAGTTTTGCGTAACTCCTATACTTGCGCAAATAATTTGCGTAAAGTTACGCAGCTTTGTGAAACGGGCCCCTGAAGAATATTTAAGAGTTAAAGCATATGGGAACACTCCCTTCTGTAGCAGAATGTAGGTAGCCCTAATATCTGTAGTCTTTCTTCATAAGTACGATTTTTTAGCCCTTTCACCACTCTTGTGGCACGGTGTTGCACATTTTCAATGCTAACAATATCTTTATTTATATATAGTAAGGGATTCCAGACAGAAGTGGTGTACTTTAAATGAGGCCTAATGAAACTTTTGTAGAGAGGCAGAAACACATCAGTGTCGAGGCATGTAAATGTGCTGTGTTTTTTGCCTTCATTACTCAGTATGCAATTTTATGTTTCATGCTTTTCTATTATCATATTTTTTATAAAATTTCCGTCTGACAAAGGATTGAAACCTGAGATTGAATAAGTCTTTTTGACAAGTTCAACCACTTACAAGTTAACTTTAGAACGCATATTGTGTTGTAACATGTACTAGGTCCCTCTCAGAGTAAAGCCATCGCAGGTCACCCATCCAGGTACTAACCGCAATGTATGTTGCTTAACTTAAAGAGAAAGCCAACCAATCTACAGAATCGCCAATAAAAGCCAGCTTCCACAGCGAGACTGTAGAAGTAGTATTTATACATAAACCCAGTCAAACTAATTTGACGGGATCAGAAAATATTGTGAAATTTTTGTAACAGGCAATATCTCCTGTCACATCCAACTTTTGGACCATTGATTCATTTAATAGAGGACGGTGCGACAAAAAGATATCTGTATTCCGCATATTTAGTCTGTATGAATGGTTTAATTAACACTTACTTACTTCTTAATCCCGAATTTATTTGTCATCTGCTGCGAGAGTCCTACTCATTGGGGTGGGCAGCAGGAGGCTAGATTTTGTTATACCCATTTTCCAATTTGTTCTGTCCATTGGGCAGACACTGACGATGTTGCATTCCTTCCTATCCTGCGCAATGCAGTCTGACCAGGTCTTTCTTGGTCTGCCTCGTCTCTTCCCACCAGGAATGGCCATGTCAAAAGTTTTATTAATAGAGGTAGAAGAGTGCTGTATGTGTCCAAACCATCGTAGGGGTCTGCTGCAGCGTAAGGCAGTTGTTACCTCAGATATCCACAATTTGCCATGAAGAGTGTCTGACCTGGAGACATCATTTGGTTTGGCTCCACAGATCCAGCGAACCATGGCTTTATCGTTCCTGCGAAGTCTCTGTAAGTCAGCAGCCGTATGAGCCCTGGTCTCACTTCCCTGAAGAAGGGCAGAGCGCACGCAAGCAACAAATACCCTTCCCCTGGCTGGCAGTGAGACATGTTTGGACGTTAATATTCGGAGCAGCTTCTTAAATTTACCCCAGGCTGTGCAACATCTTGTGGTAATGGCAAAGCTACAACCGCAACCTGCGCTGAGCATATCCCCCAGATAACAGAATCCAGGTTCAACGTCCAGGAGAGTTCTATCCACATTAACATGAGTGACAGGTCTTCAGTCAATTTGGCACGCCTGGTTATAGCATTTAGGACAGGCATATTCTGGGTTAGAGGCAAGTCTACCCTTCATTCTGCTTCACTTCTTGTGTACCCAAACATTGCATTTTGGACACTGGATAGAGTAGGCACCAACACCTCTACGGCAGACAGCACAAGGAAAAGAACCAGAATCCCGGAGGAGATCAAGACCAGTGCCCGATATCATGAACTGTGTCTTTTTCATGTTGACTCTCAACCCCGTTAACACTAGGTGACGATTTTTTGCTCCCGATAAACTTTATCTGCGCATGCACACTGGAATGGGAAAAACCTATAAGGCTGTTTTTGATTGTTTAACAGCAAATTATGCCATTATTTGGTGGTAAATAAGTTTATTTTACATATCTTGTCTTATCAGTTGACTGTGAATGGTGTTTTAGTGGTTTAAATCCGAAAATCAGAATTTGAAAAGTCAGACACTATTTTGATTGTTCGAAATTTTGATGTTAGATTGCACCATCAGAAAATAAAAAGCAATCTTCATAGCAACAGCTCAGACTCCATGGTACTTTGTAGGCCCTTGACCGACAAAAATCGCTGAGGTCTGACAGAGTTTTGGGAAGTCTGACAGCTTAATAGGTTTTTCACATACCAGGGTATATGCACAGAGAAAATTTATTGGGAACAAAAAAATTTCACCTAGGGTTAATTAAACTGTTCTTAGAAAGTTGATATGCAGAAAACAGACATCTTAACTGCATGAATTGATTAAAAAAGGATAAAATCAGATCTTGGATTTGATGGGAAACAATATTCTTTTTTCAAATAAGGTATTGTCTTCAATTCAGCCTTTCAGAGATGAAATATAATTTATATATTTTTTTGTTTATTTCAGAAAAGAGAGAATCTCACACATACAAGATGGCTGACTGGGCACAGTTACCAGATCTTCTCCTTGGTCATATTTTTAGTTATCTATCAACATCTACCAAGTTGTGTCTAAGTGAAGTCTGTCCACAGTGGGCGACAGCCGTTTGCCGACCAGAAGTTTGGCAAACATTTTCTTTTTATGAGGATAGTTTCCTAGGTTCCCTATTAGACTTTGCAACAATAGTATTACACGGGGAAGGTAGGGACCAACACATAGATGAGGACACAAGACACAAATATTTAGCCATTATAAGAACGGTTGGTAAATATTTCCGTTCTGTCAAACTGTATTACAGCAGTTCTAAGGAACAAAATTCAGTGGAAGTTATTAACTGTTTGGCAGAGAACTGCCATGGTTTAAAGCAGTTAAAGGTTGTAAAGTTGCACAGTTTTGTAAATGTTGTGAAAAACCATGAAAATCCATGCAAAAAGGCTGTGTACTGTCTCATAAAGCAGAATATTGGTCTACAGGTTTTGAATGTAAAAGATTTGGACACTTACGATTCAACTGTAACACAGCGACAGGATATTTTACCTCTTGGAGCAGGACATTCGCAGCATCTACGTAAACTCTACTTCCTCCAGTCTTTTCAGGGCAACAATCTGAGTAATCTCATGTACCTGGTCAATCTGAAAGTTCTTGCCATTGAACCTAAAGTATTGACATACAGCCTGTTATACCATCTGGCTGGAAAAGCCTTGACTGATCTACACATTGTGGCGCTCTCTAAACATACCCAATTCTACAACGAAGCTTTACAAAACTGGCAATGGAAGAAGATTTGCCTTCAAAGTCCTCAATTCCGAGTCCACTGTCATTTTGGAGTAGGTCATGAATGGACAGAGAAGGAAGTTATGTTGAAGAAAGACATGCCGGTTGTTGCATTCAAATATCAGAAAGACCATCTACTACATTACAGTCAATTAAGCCTGCTGTTAATTAACTATTCTGCCACACTTGAAGTGTTTATAGATCTGTCATTTTCCTTGAAAGTTTATGAGATTGCTCAGAATGACTGTAATGCTCATTCTATTCCAGCAATTAATGTTCAAATTCTGAATTTTGTAAGGGCGTGTCCAAAACTTCGGATTCTTATTGTGAAAGAAGTGTTGTGGAGCTCAACTATACTTGCAATGCTTGCCTTCAACTCTAATCTCGAAATCATTTTAATGGAAGATCAGGTGAAATATGATTATGAGAAAGTTCTCCTCAGAGAAACAAACATAGTACCAGCCTTGACAGCAGATGTTATTGAAGTGATACATCAGGGACATACATGCGATGATAGTTTTAGGAGCACAGTTGACATATTGGGAGCAACACGCTTGAAAATCTTACACAAGGCAGGCTTCATAGCGCTTATGTTGGAGAAATATGTCAATTTTACATACTGATAGTGGAGTCATGCAACAGAAATTGCTCACATCTTTACAATGTATAAAGCTGAATCAAACAATGCCTTGATTTAGGGAGCTGCTGTAGACATGTTGTGTAACCATTGTGGGTAAAAGAGAAATCACTCATATGAGAGATGTTCTGTTTATGAGTTTTTCCTCATTTGCCAATTATGATCTGTATCCAAGGGGATTATTATTTTGGAATTGTCATCAAAACTATAGGGGCTGATGTTATCCTGGGGTCATTACTATGTAATATACTATACAATATATAATATAATTACATAATGCTTGTATATTATATTACAAAGTGCTGACTTCAGGAAAAGTACAGCCCCCTATGATCGAAACTGCTTTGGACACTGAAATTACAAAATTTATGAAAGTTTCAAATTTAAACCAACAGCTGATGCCAAAAGTTAATAAGACAAAATAACATTAAATCATTTTCTTAACCCTTATTGTGCAGAGTAATTTTTTTAAAATAATTTTTTGTGTTGTCTGCCTTCCAAAACCTTAGATATCTTCTTTATTTTCATACTCAGAGTAGCAAACAGGTTTTATCACAGGCCAGCCGCCAATTTACTTGGATTTAAGCTGTGTGCATAAGCTCTAAGCACTATAATAACTATTTTATTGGTAAAGCCTTTCTAAATAATCAATATGAGGCAGTTCATTAAATGGTCAATTGAACAAATGTCTTTATTGGTTACCATTAAGTTTATACTATTCCCAGTGATCAGTAGTACCATTTTCTATTATTTATTCTTAGGAATCTTTGTTATTGTATGCTTGTTACATTTATATTATTTATATGTGCAATAAACTTTTTTTATCTTCAGTAATTGGTTTTCTATACAATATATTCAAGCCCTTTCCAAAGAAAAAAAATATATTGAGTTTGCAATGATGCAGTTATAAAAATGTTGGAAGCAGGCTGCCTGCATGTCATACTTGTTTTGTTAACCTCAAATTTCATAAGTATTTACTCATCAATCACACCTACATCAGGGTACCGTTTTACTAAACAGTTTACGCTTATGATTTGTGTAAGTCTAAAACAACAATTACTCTTATTTCAGTATTGGGCTAAGCAATATTGCAAAGTAACACATCATTGGAATCATCTCTCTGAGACGCTTCCAATGACGTGTCACATTGCAATATTGTATATCTATTAAAGACACTATCTATGTTTATCAGTTATGACTTCCGCAAATATTTTCCGTAATTTGTTCAGTAAAAAGGTACTTTGGAGGCTAAGAAACCACTGCAATGAATATATATATGTATATATGGGTTTTACATCACATCAACATTATTTCAGTTATGTAGCGATGCCCGACTTTTAATGATGGAGGAAGACCCCACACTCAACTGCCCATAAGGGCTGGTCAAGGCGGGTAGAACCATCGGCATTCCGTAAGCCAGTCGGGAGACTACCTCTCATGAAAATCCATATCCCTCTCAGGATTTGAACCCACGCGGAGAGGGGTCATGTGATTTCAAGTTCTGTACTCTAACCACTAGGCCACGGAGGTCCCCCACTGCAATGAAAGAAGTTTCACTTTACAAACCATTTCTGTCACAATAACTTCTTAATATATTTTGGGTGTTTAGGGAAGGACATGGCTTTAACTTCTTAGGTAAAATGTGGCAAAATTGGTGCAGGGGTAGAGCATTGGGCTCTTGTACCATGGGTCCCAGGTTCAAATTCCTGATAGGCGAGGTGAAAATTTCCAGGACTAACCAACAAACCAGCGCGATTATTGGTTTAGTATCCAGTATCCAGGAAGCAGTCATAGTCAGTGGCTTTGAACAAGCTTTAAGCTTCCTTCACAATCAATGTAAAACAAATATGGTGGACTTATGGTGAACTTGCGTAAAATGGTCAATTGGATAGCTTCATGGCCTCTCAGACTGATTGTTATTTGGGGGTTTTCTGATCTGTGTGGTCACTCAACAGTGAAAGTTATTGGTGTCAGGAGTTTGAAAGAGTCTTTCTCATCCTATATTTGATAAAAAAAACTTGCTGGTATGCTAAATGTCATTGAAGTTTCTTCCCAAATAAAGACATGAAAAGGTCAAATGTTCCTCTAAAGCAACTGAAAAGTCATTTAATTGCAATAGCCATAAATTCATATGGTATTCATTATATTGTGTTTTTATTGTGCTGGAACAAATTTCATGCTTATGCAAACAGGTTGGATCCATGCCAGCGGCCAAGTAAATCTTACCTGTTCGCTACTATGGGTATCTTTCCTCAACAGAATTAAGCAGATATTTAAGGTTTTGGAAAGCAGACAACACAAAATTCTGCATTTAGAAAGTTGCCCAGTATTCTAAGGGTTAAATTCTGTCAACATATGTTCAGCTATATTGTGATCTTGGGCTCCTTGTGAATGGAGGAAAACTCCTAACTAAAACTGCCTGTACCAAGACAGGTTTAACCTTTACATTGGCTTAGTCAGGAGACTGCTGTTCATGAAAATCCAAATCTACCACAACTATGATTTAAACCCACATGGAGAGAGGCTTTATGATTTCAAGTTCATGGTACCATCTTATTGCATTTTATGCTATAAATTTGTTCATAATTAATCCTTCTTATTTCAATATTGGGAAAAGCAATATTGCATAGCAATGCGTCATTGTAATTGTCTCTGTGAAACGCTTCCAATGATGATATTGTGTTTTCTTCAAAGATACTATCCCAGTTCATCGGTTTCAACTTGATGTAAATATTTTTCTCAAGCTGTTCATCAAAACTAGATCCAGTACTCAGACCACTAGACCTATATTACGAAAATATATGCCCAATACTTAACAGCTTTCATTGACGTGTTTTGCATCTTATTCTTGGCCGTAGATGTCTCCATCTTTACAACCACTTTGAAGCACCCACTGTGACAAAAGGAAGAAATTGCTCCTAATGAGCAATTAATCCCTTTTTCTTTTAGAATGGTTTGTATGCGATATCATTAATTGAATAAGGGTATCATGATATTTTTGTTCTCTGCTATTGCTATGTTGGATCAGTTTAAAAATCCTACGGGGGAGCTTTATGGATCTCCATGAAAAATAGGAAACAGCTTGTGGTTTTAATAAGACCAGGGTACCGTTTTACTAAACAGTTTACGCTTAAGATTTGCGCAAGTCTAAAACAACAAGTCCTTTTATTTCAATATTTGGCAAAGCAATATTGCAAAGTAACACATCATTGGAATCGTCTCTCCGAGACGCTTCCAATGACGTGTCACATTGCAATATTGTACTTTCATTGAAGATATTATCCATGTTAATCAATTATGACTTACGCAAACATTTTCCGTAAGTTGTTTAGTAAAACGGGCCCCTGGTCAGCTAAGAGTTGCCAAGGTGAATTTCATAAAATGTCAGGGGACCAATCAAAATGGGCATCAGTGGTCCAGAGGTAGAGAGAGCGTTGGCCTCTTGTACCGAATCGCCATAAGGGGAGGTGATAATTTCCGGAACTAATCTACAAATCGGTGTTAGTACTGGTTTAGTTTCCAGTAAGCAGTCATCGAGAGTGGCTTTGAACAAGCTTTAAGCTTCGGTGTAAAACAAAATAAGGTAAACTTAAAAATTGAGAAATTACCCATTTTGAATATTTGCATTGTTGTGTTGGATAAATGAAAGTAATTTTGTGTGTATCACTAAACTTTTATAGCCTGGTGAACGCCACTTGTTTTTTCGAGTGATTATCACTATATTTAGTCATAACTCTAATGTAAAAGATGAAGTCAAATTGTATGCTACACAATATGTGAAAAAGCACTTTGAAACATCAATTATAAACAAAGCAGGCATTTCAGTGTCATGAATTGTGGTGTTTCGCAATGCTTCATTATTTATAATTTATTTTACCCAGATCTTTTTAGCACTAGTGTGCTTTTAAAATAATTCTTTCTATAAAAGGAATATAAATATGTTTTCTACATTCTGTCATCTGTGTTTAATTAAATCTATACTGAGAGGTCCTGTAAATACCAAAGGAATATGAATAGTCACTACTAACTGGTGTATGTATTTACAATTAATTTTTATTTACAAATATTCACTTGTACAGTGTACAAAATTCTAACTTCGTATCAATGAGCTTCAATAAAAGAACATTGGAAATATTTTTGTCCATAATGCATCTCATGTAGCCAGATCACATTGCTCAGAGAAATCTGAAAATACTTGAGTCATTGAAATCCTCTATCGATATACATGTATAAGAGAATCTTTCAATCTGATGAATGGGCTCACACTTTGAGAGTTCAATGGAAGCCTAGTAAACCCTTCATTCTTATGAAGGACTTGCTATAGTCTTGCATTGAATACTCAATTTATTTTTTACCCAATTAAATACAAAACCTGTTGCTCATCTGGAAGATGAAAAGTTTAATTCAACCCAACTGAAAAAGACATTACCACTTAACACAAACTGGTTGGAATATACTTGTCTGGTAAGAAATGCATGAAACATATTTTCAAAATAAGGATTTGTTTGGAGGAGCAATTAATCCATTTAGAAATAAGAGCTGTCCGTGAGACAGCATGCTCAACTATACGGCAATAACGGAGAGGGGTATAGGTCAGTAAAATATTATTTTTCCTAAAATATGAGGATGAAAACAATGATTCCCTACAATAGCTGTTGTGAAATGAACATGCATGCAAAGTTTTAACCAAGAATTTTTAAGTACAAAGGACCGCACAATTAGCTTAAATTCAAATCAAGAGATTTGAAACTTGGTCAGGGACCTTAGATTTTGACCCTAAACACAGGTGTGAAGTATCAATCCATTTCATACAGTGGTTCATGAAATACAAATTTGCATGTAAAAAGTTTACCAGAATTTTCTAAGTACAAAAAGCAGCAAAATTTGCTTAAATTTAAAACTAGAGTTTTGAAACTTTGTCAGGGACCTTAGATTATGACCTTAAACACATGTGTGAAGTATCAATCCATTCACTATCGTAATTCAAACTTGCACGCAAAAACTTAACCAAGATTTTCTAAGTACAAAAAGCTGCATAATTTGCTTAAATTCAAAATTAGAGATTTGAAATTTGACCAGGGGCCTTAAAGTATGACCCTGAACACATGTGTGAAGTATCAACCCATTCCATAGAGTAGTTAATGAGATACAAACTTGCAAGTAAAAACTTAACCAAGGTGTGACGCCTACAGAGACCCCGACGCCTGGATGAGTAGTATAGCTCTCCTTTTCCTTCGGATAGTCAAGCTAAAAAAAACATACATTATCATATGTTTTGCATTTGATTTTGTCTCTCCTTGTATTCCAAATTGTTGGCTAAAGTTTTCTTAAATCTAGGCTTAACCCATTACCAGACAATAACGACATCTGAACAGTTTGTTGCAGACAACTCTGGAAAACATAGTGGGAAAAGGAGACATTGCTTGTAATGAGCAATTTCTCCTTTTTCCACAATGTTTTCTACTCTATCAGAAGATCAGTTTCAAATTTCATCACATTTTGAAATGTCGTCTGCAAGCTCTTTCAAATTGGGACAGTCGTAAATTTGGTGTTTGGTAAAAGGTTAATTCTGAAATAGAGCACCATATGAATCGTTACTATATAGGGATAAACATATACCTTCATAACTATCTAAATTCACCCATTACTCCATACATAATTTTATGATAGCCCAACTATCAACCCTTAAAATGCTGGGTAATTTTCTAAAAATAGATTTTTGTGTCATCTGCTTTCCAAAACCTTAAATATCATGCTTTATTTTGATAAGAAAAGAGTAGCAAACAGGTTAGATCAAAGGCCAGCCACCAATTTACTTGGCGGCTGGTCTGAATCTAACCTGTTTGTATAAGCATGAAGTCAGTTCCATCACTGTAAGGGTTAATGGCTTGTTTGCTTGCTATAGCATCATAGAAAGGAAATCCGGTCAGGGGAAATTATGAGATTTCAACCAAATTGTGCCTCATTCATATGGAAAGCTGTAGAAGCGGACAATTATGAAACATTAAATTTACAACAAAATGAGAAAAATGATGTTGCATGACATTTTTATTCACGAGTTTGTTTATACAGGGTTTAATTGTCACACTCAATTTGTATCAACAATTGTGCATTAATGAAACAGCTTTTTTGCATTGTCCTGTACTAGGCCAGGGCTTTTCGTTTTCTTGCCCAAGGACATTCCCACAAACCAAAGAGACCAATGGTCACAAATATTCTGTAACGAGTAATGGGTAAACAACATGTCAAGTCGCCATTAGACTTAGTCCTAATCACAATCAACATCAAGTCTTTCTTTTAATTTCATGCCCTGCTAATGCCTGTTTCAATATAGAGGCAACGTCTTTAACTTGTTTGCCATCATCCTCTGAAAATACAAAACATCACAATTAGAAATCATAATAGAGAAACAAGAAACTAGTTTATAACCAAAATCATACATTCATCTTGTATTGCTTTTCATTCATGTATTAAAACATTATTCTCAAAGGACAGAGTAATGCTGTATTTCAATGGATAGTACCCTGGATTAACACTAACAGTGTTCATGTATTCCTATGATAATACTCTTTGCTATAAGGAGTGTATGAAACTTACGAAATATTTGCTTTAAAAGAAAGCAATAAGAGCTTGTCCCTTGAGCACCCTGAAGTTTTGACAACTGGATTGATGAACATTGAAATCTTTGAACAAAAAGGGACTTACATATGACGACCTAATTTTCTCTTTGTCACAATTTTTTCAAATTCCAGGTGGTACAAAGGCTTTTTAAATTGTCTGTATACAGGGTAAAAAAAATGGTTCAACATCAAGGTCATTTGACCACAATCACACACACAACAAAACTGAAGTAAATATTCACAAATAATTATGTGTTTTTTCATTCCTTTTTATAATTACCTTTCACATCTGTACTAATTACATCCTGTTCTAGCTTGAGTTTTTCCTGGGCACATTTCAACATGGCTTCTTCCACGGTGTCTTTAGAGATAAACCGATAAATCTGAACCTCCCTGAAACCACCAAAACGCTTACTTATAAACCAATCACATTGCATTGATATTATTTTATTCATATTGGGTTTTAAATCCCAACAACATTTTTTCAATTCTGATTGGATGCCTGACTTATTGATAGAGGATGAACTTATACTTAACTGCCCATAAAGGCTGGTCAAGACTGGTAGAAACAATTGGCATTCTGGAAGTCGGTCAAGAGACAACTTCTCATGAAAATCTGAATTCAGTCACTGGGATTGGAACCCATGCAGAGAGAGAGAGGCCATGTGATTACAAGTTCTGTACCCATAACACATCACCTTAGAGGCACCTATCATATTGATGCCTCCATATCCACGGCCAAATACTTTATAAAACATTATGACAAAACAACATAATAGCAATTTATCCTCTTCCACAAATGCTCTTGCATAATATCATTAAGGTATTTCTTTTACTATGTGACTGTAAAATGCTGTTGATTTTACTCTGGACCTGTCCCAATATCACACATGACGGTAATGGAGCTGGTAAGGAACAGACTCTTTTTGATGCATTTCAACTAAATGATAAAACATTTTTGATTATTTTTTTTTTCCAAAAGAAATTTGAATTCACAAAGAAGCAAATAGATATCTTTTATTTTTTATAATAACTCTTTGAAATCATTAAACTTTAATATTTTTCTTAATGAAGAATAGAGGAATGGAAAAAAAGTCAAATAAAGAAGAGTAATGTTTATGCCTGAAAATCATTAAGCTCAAAACTAAGGAACAAAATAGGAATTTTGGAGCTGCAATCCTGATACACTACTGAACCATCAACTTAATATTGACATACATTGACACACTTGTTGTAGAATTTTTAAGGAAGTGTTACATCAAAAGCAATTGCTAGTAACAAAAAACTTCTGTTTTTTTCACATAGTTCCTTTCACAAAGTAACATTGTTTTCATTCTTTATTATTTTCATCTGCTGTTGCTTTCAATTCCAACCTGTCACAAAAATAATATGGGGGAGGTATAAACATAAATACCTTGTTTGTCCGACCCTGTGACACCTGTCCTCCGCCTGCTTGTCATTATAAGGATTAAAGTCTATATCATGCAATATAACAACATTGGCTGAGGTGAGATTAATTCCCAGACCGCCTGCCTTGGTGGACAACAGGAACACAAATATAGACTTGTCGTTGTTGTAGTCATCTATCAACTTCTGTCTGAAAATAGATAATTAAACCCTTTTAAAAAAGTAATCTGTCTTTGAATCATATACAGTTAAAACAAAATATAATTATGTAATAAATTGTTCCTTTTTCAAATACTTCACTTAAGTTTGGTTTTCAATGGCTGCATTTATTGTCAAGCATGATTATTGAACTTTACACCACAGGGGCCCGTTTTACTAAACAAGTTACGGAAAATATGTGCGTAAGTCATAATTGATAAACATGGATAGTATCTTCAATGAAAGTACAATGTTGCAATGTGACACTTCATTGGAAGCGTCTCGAAGAGACGATTCCAATGATGTGTCACTTTGCAATATTGCTTCGTCCAATATTGAAATAAGAGGAATTGTTGTTTTATACTTACGCAAATCTTAAGCGTAAACTGTTTAGTAAAACAGTACCCAGGACCCCTTCTGAGTACCCGAGTCAAATTGTTTAAACTGCCCTGGTATCTATGTGACTTTGAATCAAATTTTTCATATTGTTCTGTTATTTGTGTGACTTTGAATCAAATTGTCTCATCATCTGTGTGACTTCAAATCAAATTATTCAATTGTCGTGCTGTTATCTGTGTGACTTTGAATCAAAATGTTCAAACTGTCCTCTTATCTGTGTGAAGGGCAAGGGCAAAATGTTACTCAATTGCCAAATCAAATCAATGCCGACAGACTTAACCCTTTCCCAAACAATAACGACATTTGGTTTCTTTGTTGCAGACAACTTTAGAAAACATTGTGGGAAAAGGAGAAAAAGGTAACAAGCAATTTTTCCTTTTCCCACAAGGATTTCTGACTTATCTGAAGAATATTTTTCAATTCCATCACATTTTGAAATGTCGTCTGCAAACCCTTTCAATTTGGGACAGTTGAACATTTGTTATTGGGAAAGGGTTAAGAGTTCTGAAGACTGACATCAAAACATAGTATGCTGTACCCATGTTACAGTCAGTATGCATGTAGCATTTGATTAAGAAAAAACACACATTCTTCCGACAGAATCCTTTCAAATTCTTTAAATTTCACAACAGTGTATACTGTTCAAATTGGGAAACATACACATTTTGTGACAGGGACACGGGGGTAAATCAATGCCCCCCGTCATCATGGTGAGAAACATGAGACATAATTACTATGAAAGCATTGAATAAATACCTATCTACAACAGGAGTTGATCCATCCAGTCTGATGTATTTGTATTTTCTGCGTTTCATGTAGATTTCCATTATATCCATCATAGTGGTAAATTGACTAAACAACAACACTCGGTGGCCTTGCTCCTTAAATGTTTCCAGTTTTCCATCAAGTAAACGAAACTTTCCAGATTCCTCAACTAACGATTCGTTAAGGAGAAAACCAGCTAAACAACTCTATAATAGATAATCAGAAAGTTTAAATACATATATGCAGCAGGAGATTTTTAAGAACAACTATGGAAAAAAGAATAAATTGCTTGTGGCAAGCCATTTCTGGGGGAACTAAGTAATCATGAGCAACATTGACTTTTGTTAGTGTTTTTAATCAGCATCTGTGGTAACCACATGTTTAAAGTCATTTGAATCCACAGCAAGTAGACAAAAAAAGCATTTCTTGAACAAATTAAGACTTTGCCCTTACCTTCGAAATTCTTCAAAGTTAATAATCAATTTTAATACCTCATGAAAATAACTTGACTGTTAAAGACCGTTCACAAAAAGAGAAAATAGAATTTGTAATAAACAATTCCTTTTTTGGTCTCAAAGATAGAAGAAAAACAGTTTACTGTAACCCTTTCTTCCCTGATGAGAATGACATAAGATCAGATTTACGTTAAACTCACATCTACATAACACTAAGGGTTTTATAGAGAATATCATGCCTCCATTCTAACCAATGCCAATGTAATCAGACCAAACATTTAAGAGAAGAGCTCATTTCTAAAGTACTTACACGATAGTTTTTACATGTATTGTGAATTTCAAAATCTGACATAACTTCCAAGTCTTCAGCTATAAACTTCGGTAAAGCTCCTCTTTCCTTATGGGAGGGTTCCTACAAAATAAAGTCACATGTTATTATTTTGCTCATATACAAGGGTTACATAGTTTTGCTGAAAATATACACATGTTGTTCTATATTTAAGTACAAAAGGAGACCAAATCATTACATTGTCTTCTATACAAAGTCATTATCTAAAATCAAATTTAGTCAAATCTAAATCTATCATTTTACATACGCAAAAGACAACAAAAGACCAAGTGCAAAGATGCCTGAAACTGAACATGTATCATGGTTTTACCAACAAAATTGTGAACAAACCTCTGACAAACAATAAACATGGACATTGCTATAAAAATCTTATATTCAAGGGTTCAGTGCAATACTATAGTTAGTCCTTCACAAAAGCAATTGATTTTATGTTACTAGAACATACCTGCAGCAGAAAATTAAAAAAAAAACCCAGTCATTTCTCTTTAATGGCATAATTGTTCCTTTACAATTAATGTCACACAAAAAAAATGTATTTTTTTTTCTATTGTACAATCATTGCCATCTTTAATTGCCAATTTGGACCAGTTGCAAAAATCCCGTATGGAGAGAATTGGTTAAAGTACTTCTGTTCTACCTCTGCTAAGGCTTTTGCTATTTTCATCAGTTTTTTATCATCATATTGGTGTCTGTGTAGGAGGGGGTGGTTGGCAGCTTTCCTGAGTTGCATCAACATGCCTGCTCCACCTGATGTGTAGGTGTCCTCCTTTATCTGAGATGTAAACTTGCTGATCAACTTCTCATACAGCTCTTGTTGTCCTGGGATCATTGTACAGTAATCTATCTGCTCCACTTTCTTTGGCAATTGGCTCATCACCTATTAAATAAGAGATAATAAACTATTACTTCAATGTGATTTAGCTAGCCATGCAAAAACCTAATCCATTTAGTTCAGCTATTTTAGTGATACCAGTTTACATGCAAAAGAGTATGATTGGGTGGATCAAAGTGTATAGCTCTACAAATAATACATTACGAGTTTTTACTTCATTTAGGTTAAATAAAGATAGATAGCTGATGAAATCAGTGTCAAAAGGTTGTTATACCAGTTTAAGTATAAACACAGTGTATGTGTTTATATGTATAGGAGATGCTTCTGCAAAAAGTCCATTGAGGTTTATGGGACCTGCATAACCCATCTGTAAACAATAACACAAAACTAGTGAGAAAATGAATTCATTCTCTTCAAGCAAATAAAATCAAAAGAATTTCTAAAATGAAAAGGGGGGATTACTCTTTCAATAGTTCATCCCTTTATCAGATCTTTGTCCATCTGTTTTGTAAAGACAAATATTCATTTATGTTCTTCAGTAGCTAACCAAAATACCAGGCTTAACACCAATTTACCTCTGACTTTAATCTCCGAAGTACGAACGGCTTCATGATTCTTTTAGCATGAGCAATCCTATCCTGCTCATATGAACTTCTTTTCTCATCCCCACTGGACCGCTGTAATATTTCAAAAGATCAATGGATATCTTAAGCTGTCCCGATATTCAAATTCTGTATCTTTCCAAGAACTTAAGTTAAGAGGAAATCGTTACTAAAACATTTATAATCTTCCCCTTCATCATGGCCATCAAATGCTATCATCATTTATACATTAGCCAAATCAAGATGGCTTCCACTATGACGATATTCATCTTGTCGTAGAAATGCGTCATTTGTTGAAAATTAAGTCTTTGGTCAAGAAAGACACATACAATCTGTATGTATTTCTATTTAAAAAAAAGGTCCTGCCATGTAAGGTTTTAAAAGCTAATAATCTTACCGTCATCATGCCAAACATCCTCTTCAGCTGTTCCGTTTTACCAATAAACATTTCTGGCATAACAAAGCATAACAATGACATCAGCTCTAACAGGTTATTCTGTAGAGGGGTACCCGTAAGTAACAAACGTCGTTCAGCCTGAAACAATTAAAACACAATTTCTCTCTATCTAATCTAATCTTAGTGCTGCAATTCTATGTCTTACTTTGTATTAATGCCTCTGCCCAAGATTTAGGAAGCTCAATTTCAAAAGCAGAAATTCCTTGCAATAGGTAATTTGTCCTTTTTGTTCAATATATACAAGTTTTTCCTTTTGGTCTTCTTTATACAGAGATCAATGTGTTGTTGAAACTTGGTGAAAGTTAATATCAATTTGGGTTGGCACAGAGAATAGATGTACAGACTGATCAGAGATGTTGAAGTAAATACAAAATGGCTTTACCATTTATATCTATATTGAGGACAGAAAAAACATGTTTCAATTTACCAATAATCGTTTTATAAATGTAAGTAACATTTTTCTATTCTTTCAAACCAGACAAACATGGATTCATCATTAATCTCTCATTGAGTCATTTCTTATGAAAACTCACATTTAAAGGTTCAAGGAAAAAACATGTTACATCAATATTTAGGTATATTACCAGAGCTCAAGATTAGGAGCACATTTTCATTGCTAACCTCTTCATTTCTTCTCTGGACCCAGTATTATGACAACTTCTCGAATTGGCTTAACAAGATGATTTTAAAACATATGATGGACCTTAATGTTTTTAAACACTGCATACAAAAGACTAGCATTGCAATTATCTAGATCTCGGGAAACTCTCCATATATTAGATAGTACAGTACATATACATACACTAATTCTCATGAGGTTCTGATATCGTAGAGAAGACATGTTTTTCAGCAGATGACCTTCATCAAAAACAGCATAATGAAATTCAAACTTCTTGAATAATGCTCGATCTTCAATGCTGCCAGTCACCATATTATATCTGCAAAAAATAATTACAACATGTAGACAAATATCCCATGATAAGTTACAGTCATGTATACAATTCAAGGCTCTACATTTACTTAAGTATAAGATAAAAGAATCTTACACAAGAATTACATTAGATGATAAAGACTTTGCAGTGTAAAGCTGTTTTTAGTTACCCTGAAACAATTACTGAAATATTGAGGAGAGATTGCTAACTATGATCTCAAAGACAAACTACACAAAATGTAGTTTCTCAAAGACAAGGATCACTTTCTAAATCAATTTGGATGTTATTTGATGAATTAAGATATTTGGAAAGTGATCAGTGATTCATCTGTCAAACTATTTCCCTTTTGATGATGACAATATAAAACTTAATATTTTTATCTCTGTTTTTTTTTTTCATATTCCAACTAGAAGCAAAGATTGTGTTTAAAATTAAATGTGAATACAACATCAATCTGTCGATCAAGGCGAGAAAAGATGACAAATAAAGTACATTACGTGGTAATTATCACATTGAAATCCTCATTGTTCTGTAAAATATAATGCCTTGTGGTCCTCCGATCCTCCTGAGATCCGTAATATATCAGGACTTTCATGGATGGGCACCATCTCTTTGCTTCCCTTATCCAATTATCTATCAAAAAATATATTTGAAATCTACAATCTATAACATACATTAATATCAAAGGCCTGAAAGGCCAGACTGCGTCGCAGTGGAATTGTATTCCTTAGTCTGAAGGACTGTTTGTGTGTTTGAATTTAAAAAATATCTAGAAGATAAAATGCAGATAAACCATACAACTCTGTTGTATATCTTATTTATTAAAGAAAGAACAACTGTAAATATAAACAATGTGCAAATGCTTTTAAATGTATTCTATGAAAAACGTAATAAAAAATAAGTAAGAAATTAACTACAGTATTAAGTTTTTGTACGATGAGACATAACAAGAGACCCATGAAGTCCTGAAATACTGACTAAATTTTCATCGATATTGACAATCTGATAAAAGTTGGTAAAGATTTCAAGAACATAATTCAACTTTTTACGTCCATCCCCATCTCTTGCATGTGAATCAAAAATGAAAAAAAATCCAAATGATAACAAATTGCTTTTGCATTTCCCTTGTAAACATATAAATATGCAGTACTGAAATTCTTCTTGATTGGCAGGCAATCCAACTCCTATAGCCATCTCAAGTTTAACAAGGGGGTAATTGTCTGTGTAATTCGGGTTCATTGCACCACTGTACGTTTTCTTTACTTTGCATACAAAATACTCACTAGACAAACAAATGTAGGGAGGCAAGTCATGTACTTCAAGAAACTCAACTGAATTGTTGTTATATTTTCTTATATCAATATACAAATCATCTCCTGCAATCAAAACTTGATCCAAATCATAATTCCTCCAAGAAAACTTATCAAATGGATGTGTAAAAAGTATGGTACACACTGCTTACCTCTTTACAACACACTAAACATCTTATTACCCTGGTGGATGTTTCCCTAAATAGGAAATTCATTCAACATTTTGTTAATCTGACTTTCTGGCCCAGGATTCGTTTCGACATCACCACATATCATCAAAAGTAACATAATAAGTAAGAGGTTTCTGTTAGCATGACAGACCATAAATAGCACTAAGATAAGATTTGGTTTACAGTCTGTGTCCTCATCTCCATCAAGTTTACCGGCTTGCAGTCGTAAACAAAAACATCCTATCCTCAACATCCACTGATTAACATAAATCCCCATTTCTTCACATAATATTGCCATGCAACTCAAAACAGTATCTCCCTTCATTTTCAAAAGATGAACAAATCGGAAAGGTTAGTGAATCCACTGTACACGAAGTCGAACTTTTTCAAGCATAACTTAGCACAAGATAGCCGGAAATTCGAAATCTTAAACAATGCCGCTCAGCATGCGCAAACACTAAACGCCCCGGCTAGTGAATAGATAAAACAACATGTCTCTGGATGTAAACATTGAACGTTTGGAAGCGATCATGTAATTTTCCAGACATGAAACCGTATCTCAACTCTAGGACCAAATAGTTGTATAGACTCTAGTATGTTCTCCAGAAATAAAAACAATATACTCCAAGATAACTCCAGACAGTGTGCAGTGCTCACAATTACTTATTACAACGTAAATTCCCCGCAAAAAGGCCCCGACAGGAGTATATATATATGTAAAGCGAGTGTGTTTGGCCCCGGCAAGAGTATATATAAAGCGAGTGTGTATTGAAGGCAAAATAAGTCCACAGCAATTATGTAAACATGGAACGTTCGAACTTAATCTTCAAGCGATCAAACCATGGATCATATGATTTTTCCTGACAAGGCAACCCAATGCTAGAATCAAATATTTGTACCCCATTCCATCGAGAATACCTAAAAAGAATAAACAAACGTTTGAATTCGCCTCTGCGGTTCAACGTGGAAAGTAGTTCTTTGGTATACATGCGCGAGCGCGGGAGTATTCTCCCGCCAAAATTCGCGGAGAACTACTTGATTTTTCCCGCCGAAATTCGCGTAGGGTTAGTTTTATCTGAGTGATCAGCCCCCGAAGGACAAAGAACGATTCAGATCGATGACTATAAGCAGTCGCGCATACGCGACGCTTAATAATAACGAATCATGGGAGAATAACAAAGTATACAAGAAGTCTATTCTTTTCCAACAACATTTTTTGTTCTACCATAAAAATGTGTCCCTGTTTAATCATAATCTAAATTGCTATTTATTTTTCTGTTATCTATAACTGTTGGTGCTGGACACAGAAAAAATCAGTGCCTCTTGTTTTAGCTCTATATATAGAGAGAGAATAGATGGCTGGGCCTTGAATAAGATATATCAGGCAAGGCATAGGATTTTTTCCAGTGAGCCACACGTAAATTGGATAATCATCAGAAACTGAATCTCATTTACAAATTCCCATTCAAAGACACCAACCATCAATTCAGTTTATGCTTATAACTACATATGATACCTATATGGAGTCAAACAAACAATCATACAAAAACAATTGAAAATGAAAAAGGATCACTTTTTCTTTTTTGATTGTCAAAGATCATTTCAGTTTTTTTTTTTTTTTTAAAATGGGTTTTACATCACATCAACATTATTTCAATTATGTAGCGATGCCCGACTCTTAATGATGGAGAAAGACCCCATACTCAACAGCCCATAAGGTCTGGTCAAGGTGGGTAGAACCATCGGCATTCCGTAAGTCATTCGGGAGACTGCAAGTTTTTCTTTACTTTTTTGTTTTAGTTCCTGACTTTGTACAACTTGAAACCATGTCTTATCTGAATTTTGTTTGTGGTACCCTCTACTTCAAACATCTGGGATTTGACTGTACATTGTACATGATTGTCATCTAGTGTTGGCCTTCCTTTTGGTTCCGTCACAAAGTCAAGTAAAAAGAGAAAGGGATAAAAATCAAAGACCAATATTGTTTACCTATTGTTGATGAAGGTACAATGATAACATGAGGTCCTGTTTCACCTTCCATGAGTAAATGAGCTAAAAATGATATGGTTTGGATTGTCTTCCCTAGACCCTGGAAAAGAGTTAATGAATATAAATACTAACAATCCATTACATAACAATCTGTACATTAATCAATTCAAATCTCATTTTTTTTTTACTTAAGTGAATTCCTTTAAACATCTTAAATGCAGAGAGATTGTGTGACTTACGAAACAAATTACTTATCACACTATTTTTCAACACGTTCTTCCTTATTTTCCTTTATTTACTAATATGAGTAATTCATAGTATGTCTCATTGTTTTCTTCCTTAGTTTCCAGTACTTTGAGTTATTCATAATACAAGTTTTATCTGTCTTCAGCTTTGAATTTTAACAAGGCTTGACATTTAAAACAGGGTAATGAATAAAAGAGGAATGTGTAAAATAAAAAGTTATGATTAGTACATCTTTCAGAGAGGGTATATATTCTGTATATTAAACATGAAAAGGGGTATATTTTGTAGACATGTTGAATGAATTGATGGAGCTAAAGCAATGAATGTAACTTTGGACAAAATACACCATTAGTCTGCAGATGCTAATTTTTTGGCAGTTCAAATCACAATCAAATGACACAAGGTCACAGAAAATTAGTATAAATTGAATCCTTATATATTCTCAATATATGAGTTGAGTGTGAAAACAAACAGATATGGAAAATGTAGAAATTTATAAATACCATTTCATCAGCCAGAATACCATTCAATTCTTGGGAATGCATTATCCTTAACCAGTTCAGTCCTACCATCTGAAAGGGTTTCAACTGCAAACTGAAACACAAAGCAATAAGACAGAATAAACAAGGCTAGCAGCATTTGTAATGTTAAACTTCTTGTACATGAATTATTTGAATACTTAGATAAAGGCTTCTACACCAAATGACATAGGAAGCCATTGAGAAACAAGAGCAAAATAAACAAAAATGTACGCTTTTTTATGCCTGGTTTCTTATAAACTTCTTTTTTTCTGTCCCAATATCCCAAAGACAATGTAACCACTTATGATTTTCAATTCAGTCACAAAATAGGCAAAAAGCTTTAGGTAAGTCACTGCTTAACTCAAATGTGTCTTCACAAACATATCAAAATAAAACTTTTGTTTGCAACTTCTGGTTCTTGTTTTTAACTTTGTTTGACCGAGTCTCTATTTTCCCTACTGGTTAATTAAGTGGTTATTAGCCTTACTCTGGGTTCAGATTACTGGGCTGTTTGACGATATGTTTGGAGTCTTCAAGCTGTGTGTTGGAATGGAGTAAGTTGGACACCACCTCCTCCATTGTGGACGAGATCTTTTCACAACGCTGCATCAGACGAATGATGACATCACGAATCTTGATTACCTCCCTGCACCCACTAATGAGATCATATGATAAACCCTTTACATTCAGGAACTTCTCTGTCTGAAATCAAAAGTAATCAGTTGTTATCATAAATATACAAAGCAGTTTATCAGATGACAGGTAAATACAATCAACACATTCCAATCCTTTCCTTAACATAATGAAGTACTTTAATACATCTGCAGCAGAAAACTACAGAATCAATTTTGACAAAAGGAAAAACTGCTCATAAGGAGCAATCTTTTCTTATACCTCAGTAGTTTAACTACTCTTTTTTGATGAACTGTGATTACAGACTGAAATCATCCATTTCCATCATTTGGTTATTCACAAAGTTAATTTCATTTAATATCAATTTAGGAAAAAATGATAAGGTTACTTGCATGATTCATTGTTCAAAAAACTTAACTTGAGATTACATGGGAGAACCTGTATGCAACGATGGTTTGTTCGGGTATAGCTGTTTGATCAAGATTCCTTGGTTATTCATTGAATAGTAGTAGTAACAACACATGTTCCTGTAGAATGATTGGCTGAAAGCGAAACACCCGTAAGGTCTTGCGAAGATGAACTAGTCTCAATTTAAGTTTGTTGAACAACATATACTTGTACCAGTATATTGTTGTAAAAATTATTCAGTTTTTATAAAGGCAATCAACAATTGAAACTGTCAAAGCTCAGGGTTGTCATTATGTTTGCAAACAAGAGATTTTGGCAAACTAAGTGATTGTTTTGTACGATTTCGACCTGTTACCTACTTAAAGTTTTCATCATCTGGGGGAAAAACAACAGATTTTCTGGTGATTTTAACTGATGCATTAGACCCACAATCAGTTTATGTTGACAACCCTTAATGCTCCATGTATTCTAAAATCACTCTACAGTAAATATTTCACTTATATCCCACATAATCATGATTTACTCAAAACGGTGTATTGGAGACTCTAAACTATTTCAACAAGATGAAGACATACCATGTTGACCCAGGTATTAAATGGTCGCTCACTGATGATAAGCTCTGCCTTCTTCCGTGAGACGCCAGGTGTAGCTATCAACTCCTCCAATGACGCGTCCTCAAAGAAACTCAGTATTGTGGACTTGGCATCTGAACTCTCCTCCTTTAACACATAAAGTGTTTAAAACATGGGAAATTTGCGTTTGACCTGGTTTTATAGCAGTGTACAAGGAACCCCCAAGCCAATCTCTATGTGGCTTAACCCATTACCAAACATTAACGATATTTAACCACTTTGTTGCAGACGACTCTGGAAAAAATTGTGTAACAAGCAATTTTTCCTTTTCCCACAATGTTTTCTAAAGTCGTCTGCAACAAAGTGGTCAAATGTTGTTATTGTTTGGGAAAGGGTTAAATAACTTCATAGATTGATATCAAGGTTAGCTTGTTCATGTTTCTCCAAAAATAGACAAATCTTTAAAAAAAAAAAAAAAGATGAAAAAAAGAAATGCAGAAAAAATGGATATAAAGAAAGACATGGACACAATTCGGAGGAAAAGCTAAGAGAAGTTACTTGTAAAATTGTATGCAGAAGCTGGTTAGAATCATGAAAATGGTTAAAACCTGTATCCACCTGATATAGCTTTGAAGAAACTTCAGAGCGGGAGGGCCTTCACTTATTGATTTATTTCATATATTATCAGAGCTTGGGCATTTAGCAACCATCAGAAAGAAATCTTTGAAAACCTTTAGAAAAAAACACCATATTTACCTCTATACTATCAGCACTTGCATCTGATTCATTTCCATAGTCTTCTTCTTCATCCCCTTCATCAAGTTCTACATGATCTGTCATATGATAAGAATAAACGAGTAAGAATAAGTAAAAATAGGACAACTCATTCCTTAACATGGAATTTCATGACTATTCAAAATTGAGCATCGTGACAATTAAGAATATAAGCAATTAAAGTTTTCATGGTAATAGGTAGAAACCATTCTGATAACAGTCCTGAGAAAAAAAATGTAATAAACAGATACTCATTTAGAAACAGTTTTTTTTATCTCTTTTGTTGCAATTTGGATTAAATTGAATCAGTACGAGACAAATATTAAACACAGACATAAGGCCACTTATTATAATCAAATAAATACCTATCAGATGAGATACTAACACAGGACAGGTTTGTTAATGTCTTATCCATTCCCTTCTGTAGCTACAAAGATCCTGGTTCACTTGCAAAAACTTTTCATGTATATACTTTTTAGAAAAAAGGGTATAAATCCAAATACTCCGCCATTCAATGTAATGAACCTCTTGCCATCACCTTAGATTGTGTAATCAAACAAGAGTAAGCTAATTATTCACGTACCTTGAACTGCTTTTAGTAGGTTCCTCGCTTTGTTCCTTATCTTGTTATCTGTTGTGATAGATTTCAAAGTGTTGTTGCTCATGGAAACTGTGGCATCAGCGACAACCCAGTCATTCTTAGAAAGGGCCCGAATAATTGCCTAAAAGGGAAAGTTTGTTTGGGTTGAGTTCATAAACAATGGAGGCAGATGCAAACTTGAGACTTAGTCAAGCCAGGTAGAACCATTAGAATTCCATAAGCAGCTTGGAATAATCTATCATGAAAATTAAAGATTAAAGACATGGAAAGAGAGGTCATGTAGTTTTAAGTTTTTAAGTTTAACCACTAGACCATCTAAGGCTCCTAAAATGGAGACAAATGCGTGTATGGTGTTTAAACCTGTATCAACAATTTTTCATTTATGTAATAGCTTTCATGGATCCACCAGTACTAGGCTAGAGCTCTGAAATGACTTGCCAAAGGCCACTCCAACGGAACCAGAGGTGAAAGTCTGGCTCACACCCGGTACCCCCAAGTTCAAAGTCCGACACATTAACCATTGTGCTGCGCAGGGCTATGTTTATATCATCTCTTATATTATAGTCAAATAAAACAAGATTGATTGTACAAGAAAGAGATCAGTTGGTAAGCAGATAGCTCAGTCCTTAAGTATTTGCAAAGCTGCTAGAGGCTAAGGTTCTAGTCCTGGTGTATCTGCATGTCTTCCTCACCTTGGTCATAATGGCTCATTAGCAGGGATCAGGAAATCTCTAAATCCAAATCGGTCCCAGAATTCTCCAAAAAACCCTTTGAGACCTCTTTACATCTTTTTCTTACATTCTTAAAAATTATCTTTACACATCGGACTGAATATGCTAAATATACAGTCGACCCGCGATAATCCGAACGTCGTTTATACGGAATATTCACCATCCGAACAGAATTTTGAGGGAACGGTCCTTACCGTCATAAATTTAACTGTTTAATGCAGAATATCCGCGTTCCGGAACCGGACAAAAAAAATCGGGAACCAACAGTCATTTTCATAGTATATGCGTATTGCTAGTCCGGAAACCGACAAAATCGTTAATTTTGCGGTTACAGTTGAAGGGATGGGTCTTCTGTTGTAAACGGCATTCACACGTTTTGCAAACTGGCATGTATGCTTGACCATAACATGTCACCTAGTGTAGTGTACTGGAAGGTGTTGATTGTTTGTTAATCGGTCATTCTGTCAGTTGATTGGTCTTACATAATTGTAATTACGGTCGCATGTCGATAGTTGAGTTTGTAAAAGGTGTTGATTGGCTGCTTAGACAGCGATCGGGAGACAATGTCTGGCAATCATTTTCAATTATTACTCAAACGATATGCTCCTTTTCCCTATAAATAAACTCTCGACAATCCCTCCCTATCTCATTTCTCGATATTGAAATAAGAAGATACAAATAAACACTTCCTTAACACACTTTATATTTCCCTTCAAAAAAAATGATAATTGTGTATTTCTTACTTCATAAAAATTATCATGATACACCGACACCGTGTAAAGGTAAACATTTCGCTTTAACTCGCATATTCTTTATTCCGGAAAATTCGTTAATACGAACATTTCTCCTGGGAACGAAAGTGTTCGGATAAACGAGGGTCCACTGTAATCGGTTTTCGCAGAACAAGGTTCTGACATATACTTGTCAATCAAGCGTGCTGGTCTGTTGACAAACCCCCCAATTCATACACACCTTGGGCATTGTTTGACACAAGGATATCAATTAATGGATTTATTATTTCATTCTGGAGACATTGTTAGGTGTGTATAATGTCATATCCATCTAATGTCAGAAATCAGCATTTTCCTGACCCCTGCTCAATAGTACTTTAACATTTTGGGGTAAGTTTATTCAAAAGACTATGCATTTTTATTCAGGACATGCTCATTTTGTAAAAGTACTTACAAGTATGCCAAGAATCTAAATATTGTGAAAAAGATTTGGTTAAAGAATAATTAAATTGCAGTATGAAATTTCAGGTTATGTAAATCATACCCTTCTATCTTTTTCCTTGAAACAATCCATGAGGAATCGGATCTTGTTTTCTTGCTCTGGAGATAATTCCGCATCATAGTCAACGTCATCATCCTCATCTTTCGTTAGATCGTAGATTTCTGTTGCATCTGATCTCTGTGATTCTAACCCATAAGACACTGTTGTCTGTGAATCATGGTCAGGTTCACTTTCACTTGATATTTGTCGTATTCGTTTGCGAGGCTGTATAGGTGTGTCAGGATCAGACATGCTCCCTTCGTGACTTTCAGTTCTTATTCGTTTAAAACTGTTTTTACCTGTAGGAATACATGTACAGATTTAGTTTGAATTATATCTCTAACAAAATATTGGTTATATCAAGGGTAAACTCTTGGTATTTTCACATTACTATCTTCACAAGCCATTAAACCCTTAGAATGATGGGTAATTTTCTATAAATTGGTTTTTGTGTCGTCTGCTTTACAAAACCTTTAATATCTGCTGAATTGTGATGATGAAAGATACTCAGAATAGCAAACAGGTTCAATCACAGGCCAGCCACCACAGGCAGAGCCTTACAAAATCAACGGCAATCTTTTCTAAGATCAATGTCACTCATTTCAAAGACCAGTGAAATAACTTTCGAATACCAATTGTGTGCATTTCAAATATCAATGGCAACCTTTTGAAAATATGTGCCATTTCTTTCTAAATATCAAAGGGCATTTGTCTAAAAGCAAACTCAACAACCACACCTTTTAGACCAATAATAACATCAATGGCGTTCTCTACATCTCCGCAGCCATCAATGAGGCCCTGTTGTATCTCAGTCTCAGTTCTAGCGGGAAACATCTGCCGTAAACTCTGGAGCTTGCTCTCATAATCCGGAATGTTATATAGTTCATTCTCACTCAAGTCATCATCAAAACTTGGAAGCTGTCTCTTTGGTCTGGACAAATGTATTTCACACAAATTAGTTATCAATGCTTATTTGAAATTAGTATAGTTTACATTTTAAGCCAAAACAAATGGTTCTAAGCCACATTAAGGCTTCGATTCAAGACTAAAGTAAGTGATTGATGAACATGAATTAATATAAGCATTTACTATAGTATTGCAATAAACCCTATTTATAGTTTTTTTTTTTTTATAGATTGAGCAAGTTTATAAATCTTTATAAAGGAAAGTTCATACCAAAAGAGAGTGCCTATTTCAAACATTTTCTTTTTTTATCTTTAATTCATTGTACATTGAGGAACTCAATTGTAGGTGCTTCAAACAATTTCATCTTTTCTCACAATGATATCTCAAAGGCTAATGAAATGTGATAATATAAAGCTGAATAATATGTGAATTATTTATTCTGAATTCATTTACAGTCATGGCTGCAGTGATAGTCAAAACATCTTATGTATTCATAAATGCTATTAGACCCATAAAATTGAATAAGTTTTAAAAACGAAATCTGTTTTATGCCGGGAAAAAAGCATCTTCCACACATAATGTGTATGAAAGAGATCCAAGTCTTTTTTTTCTTAAGATCATAGCTTTTGGAACAAGACACAATCTTGTATTGAGAGATCCAAGCTTTTGTAGATTCAAAACCTTTTTGGAAGGAGATTCATATCATATGAAAGGGCCTTACTTCTTGAAAGAGGATCCATTCTGTATGTTTCCGTTCTGTTTTGACAGCCATGGTGATGAAGAGCTTGATGATGGTTGACTGGGCGAGCTGATGAGATTTCTACCTGGTAGGCTAGACCTTACACCAAATATGGGCGAGTCAGGGGTGGAGTTAACAGACTTCTTACCATCTAAAAAATAGTTCATTTGTTTGGTTAGAACTTATCAATCTGCAGCATGTTTTGTAAAATATGGGCGAGCCAGGGGTGGAGGTAACAGACTTTTAACCATCTAGAAAACAGTTCATTTGTTTGGTTAGAAATTATTAATCTGCAGCATGCTTTGTAAACTAATGTGATGAAAGGACATTTTGCTCAAGGCAAGAGACTATTCCTTTCATTAAAATGCTTTCGACTAAATGTTACAAAGGAGTTTATATTTTTAATCTAATGTGAAAACAGAAAACTGCTGCTTTTAATTTAAACCAGACACAAAATCCAATATTAAGAAATGCTTGAATTAATAATCCTCTAAAATTGTTCTTTATGAATTTAAGTTCAAGAGTATTCTTTGTAAGAACTTAATGATCCTTCTATTTAAAACAGACACCATGCCTCTTTGAAATAAGTTGGCTATAGAAATGTTGTAACTTTTCAAATTTATCATCTGCATTTCCTTTACGCTTTACCCATTACCAAACAATAATGACAATTGACCAGCTTGTTGCAGACAACTCTGGAAACAAGCAATATTTCATTTTCCCATAATGTTTTCTGACCCATCAGAAGATTAATTTTTAATTTCTTCACATTTTGAAATGTCGTCTGCAAACTCTTTCAATTTGGGAGAGTCAAAAAAATTAGCGTTTGGTAGAGGGCTAAATGAGTCATAAAATCTCATCTTTAACTCTTATGAGTTAATGGGTTAGACATAACAGCTTATTACCTGGAGTTGTCTGTGTTGTGAGTAGATTATTTTTGTTTGGAGTGACTGGAGGCTGGGTACTGGTCTGTGATGGTGACAGGGTAACGGAGGATTGGGAACCAGACTGAGAACCGGGTGGACTGGTCGCATCTTTTTTAACAAATCTGTACTGCAACAGGGAGGTCAACTTGGAACCGCTCATCCTGGCTGGCGGCACAGAAAGGGAGTTAACCCTGAAACAAACAAACAAAAACTTCAAACTTCCGTAAATCCGCTCATGAAAATCTATGAGAGGCTCACATTAATCTTATATACAAATGTAGTTAAACACATATGTTAAACACACATGCATGTAATCACATGTATCCTAGCATCTGAAAAGAATGAAATAAGAATTACAAAGGTTTAAGCAGGGTCATTTGGTTATAGTTATTTTCAATTTTTAGCCGACAAAACACTATTGCTTTGTCATTGATCTATCTTGAAAATAGCATTGTCCGGTGTACATTTTTTAATAATACCAATTGTTGTGAATCCTCTACAATGGTCGATTAAATACCCTCTGAGTTCCACCGGTCTCTATGCTGTCTTTACAAGAGAAAGCTGTCTCCCCAAAAAAACATCAACAACTCTGAAGCTCTCAGTTTCAGATCAACATTGTTGCCATTAGTACAAAATTTTACAGTGGTGCTTTATCGATTATCTTTCTTACTGAGTTTGTAGTCGAGATCGTTTAGATCTAAGATAGTCAGCTCAAGATAATCACTTTCATCTGGTGGACTGCCACCAAACGCATGGGTAAAGGGTTGTATCGCCGTGAGATTCAGTCGATGTCTGTAGAAGTTAAAACAACTTGGTTAATACCGCTCTCTCGGAGGGCGCAGCGCTCGGAGAGCGGATAACGGTAACATACGTAGAGTAACAATTTATGTTAACACCGGTTATACCATTAGTAAAAAAACAAGTTGTTTCAGGTATATCTTAAGGAGAAAACTTGGAGCCGGAAACACCCGAAGTCTTATTCGGGATGTGTCCGGCGAAGCCAGACACATCCCGATTGCATTCAGATCGTCTCCGACTAAGAACGGAAAGGACTGGTTCTACATAAATTTATTGTCAAACATTGTCGTTATATCTACCAATAGTGAACCATTTGCGGAATGAAGACTGGTTCTAAATAATTCATTGCCACTCATGATTTATTTCCGCCAAATCGTGAGAAAACCATTCTAGCGAAGAACAAAACACGAACAACAGGATCGGCGCCACCGCTTCAAACCTTAAATTGGACACAGTGTTCAACTCCTTGAAAGGACAATGTATCGCTGGTTGTAGGTAAGAGAACTTTTTGTACTCTTTCATTTCGTTATGAAACAGCATACATAAATAGACCATTTTCACCAAAAATTGTCATAGAAAAATCACGCCTCGCTGAAGATGCTTCCTACAATGTAAACAAACATCCTTCTAAAAAAGACTTCTCTCTTGTTAGCAGAACCACAGCACTCATTTTTTAGTATTATAATTAATGTTCCCTGCAGTACTAGGTTAGAAAATGTGTCTTGCCCAACAACACTCCACGGTGAAATAATTGGTCACCTTCTATTCACAAATTCAGGGATTACACCCTGCAGTATAGATCTAATGTTTATGTATGTCATTTTCGCGGTGTGTAAGGAAAGCGTTAGGTACACATCGTGTAGATGGAATACACTATTAAGCTGACCAATAAAGCAACAATGTCAACTCGTCAGTTGCGGACATGGATTATTTGTTATTGTTGAAGCTTTGAGGCGATATTTTAAATAACAATGGCAGCATGAATTTGCTTTTCCAAAAATGAAATACCCTGTAAAATATTTGGTTATATATGCAACCTTAATTGTTTGGCAGTGTCTTATTCTACTTGATTCCAGTGATAATATTATTCCCAAACATTGAATTTTTCTTGCAAGTGAGAATTTTGGACCAAACTGCAAAGGTTTAGGGTAATAGATGCCTTAGTTGTGTTTTCTTTATTATACAGAATGCATGATGGTTGGAAATATGATAATTTCAAACAAGCTTCCAAAGAAAAGATGATGCAGAACTGTATAAACATTGACTCTGTTTCATAGTGCTAGGGGGGCCAGTCCCACCGAGACCTCTTGTTTCGTGGGAATGACCTTGGGCAAGTCACTTCAGAGCCCTAGCCTAGTACTGGGGTATCCAGGAAAGCTGCTCCAGAACTGAAAAATGTAGGTACGGCACTGACGGACAGGAGCCATATAGGACCTGTGTCAGTTAATGACTCTAATATAAATCTAATTATAACAAAGGAGCAATATCTCAAATGTCAAAGTGTTTTTTCTATTTAATTCAAACATCTCTGATTAAATTATAGCATAATTACATAAAATGATTTGCAGCACAGTATTCAGGAAACAAGCAAGTTTGACAAAGGTTGGAATTCTTAACATGTCCTCCTTTTATTACTTTGTTTTAAAAAAAAATAATTATACATAAACGTTGATGAATTTGGTGTTATTCACAATTTGTAATTGACTTTTCCTTTTTTATTTTTTTGAAAACCTTGGTTTGAATGAGAATGAAAGAAAATAAATCAAGACAGGTTGAAATATAGATTTTTATCATCAATCAGTTCTTTTTTTCCTGTCAGATTACTGCTTCAATTGATTACCAAGAGGAAATAATCATTTCCAATGTTACCAATGAAGAATGATCAGTCAGAGCTCCGTGGCCTAATGGTTAGAATACAGAACTTGAAATCACATGGCCCCTCTCCATGTGGGTTCAAATCCTGAGAGGAATATGGATTTTCATATCTCCCAACTGACTTATGGAATTCCGATGGCTCTACCCGCCTTGACCAGCCCTTATGGGCAGTTGAGTAGAGGGCCTTCCTCCATCATTAAGATTCGTGCATCGCTACATAACTGAAATAATGTTGATGTGATGTAAAACCCATATAAAAAAGAAGAATAATCAGTCAGTTAAATGTGGCCAGTATTGACAAAAGATTGATTTTTTTCATTTAGTATTGACAAAAGATTAATATTTTTTATTTGTCTCTTTTAACAGCCAAACCTGATGACTACCTGGTAGAGTAAAGAGTGGGTAACAACAACAAAATATTCAGTGATGGAGGATCACATGGATTTAATGAAAATCAAAAACAGATGAAGATTTACATGGACATACCATAAACCTATATGTTTGATTTGTGAAATGTTTTAAAGCTTAGTTTTATCTTCAAAAGACTTATTTCATGAAGAAAAAATAACATTCACAATGATATATGATATTTAATGGATAGTGTTTAGTGTTAGTTGGTACTGACAACATCAAAGGGCAATAATATAGAAAAATTGTGATGGACTATGGAGTATTCTATAATGATAAGACTGTCTCATCTTTTTTTTTTTTTTTTTTTTCAAAAAGCCTTCAAAACCCCAACTCAATCAAATAAATGAGACAAAAGGAATACCAATACTTTGTTAAAGCTGCTTAGTAAGCCTGCAGCAGACCAATGGAAGACAGTAACTTGAGTGATTACTTTAATTTCTTTTCTAACTATTGCATGTGTATGAAGTAACCAAAAATGAGAGTTGAATTTGCAAACATCAATGTTAAATCATTTTTTATTTTTTTATTTTAGTTTTTAACGTAAACCTTTTATTACTCAACACAATTTAAACCAATTATCACAAAGGGAAACAGGCTCAGAGAGAAAATTTTCCATGTCACAATTGCTTTTATTTATTTGATAAATAAATTTTAATTAATATCTGTTATTGCTTTAAATTTGAAACAACATTTTGTAAAAAATTTAAAATTGGATAAAAGTCTTAATGATGTATGTCTTAGAATATTTGTTAATATATTTTATTTGAAAAAGTTGATCACAAATGTTTCTGTCATATTTTTCCAACTCTAAGGATTATTTTCTATTCAAATGATGAAGGCCAGGGAACTGGTGATGTGGTGAATGAAAATACCAAGCTGTGGCTTTATTTTTTCAACCAATTTGTTAAAGCAAGGAATTAGAATACATGGACTAACCCTGCCTTCTGATTATCACCCTTGCATTATATTAATCATTTATTGCATACAGTAATCTTTTAAAGTTCTTTAATAGATAAAAAATACATATAAAAAAGCAGTGTTCTATGTGTGAACAAAGGTTAATAAAATATCAATGAAAAATTATAGAATCTTTTTCTTTTATTTTAAAGTTAAAAAAAAAAAACATTTGGCTACAACAAAGCTATTTGTTGTATTTGAATGATCCTTTGGAGATCTGCTAAGCAATTTATTTGGGATTTCCTTATCTACAGTAAAGAAAAATTCAAACACATACCTGATTGGCTTTCTATTTGATGTAATTTAGTTACCTAAGAATGTACAAGCAGATGAGTATGTTGTTGAATATTGTCTGATACTATTAACCCAAATGACCCTTCTTCATCACCAAATGACATGTTGTTGGTTCTCATGATCATTTAACCCTTTCCCAAACAACAAATCTATAAAATTGAATGGGTTTGCAGACGAAATTTCAAAATGTGATGAAATTGGAAAATAATCTTCTGATAGGCCAGAAAACATTGTGGGTAAAGGAAAAATTGCTCGTGACAAGCAATTTCTCCTTTTCCCTCAATGTTTCTAAAGTCGTCTACAACAAAGTGGTCAAATGTCGTTATTGTTTGGGAAAGGGTTAAACCAGTACTTACAACACATAATTTTGTGAAGAAAATTATATGATTTCATGCAGAGACAGACTTGTGGTTCAAATATTGTAGTTTGGTGGTTCAGACACTGCATGAGCAGTTTGTCCTTACATGATGAATGTCTCATTACTGATGAAAGGCCCTCATACAAAGCCCAAGCAAGCTAAACTTATACCCATATAAAACATATACCATCAAAAAAGTTTTCCAGGAGTCTGCAAGGAGACTTATCCTTTTACTGAGACCTATCTAGATAAATGTTACAAAGATGACAGCTTTGTTACAAAATGAGTATTTGCTCCCTAAAGTAAGCCAATTCTTATACTTCCGCAAAGTTGTACTCTGAATTAAGATTGAAACACATATTTATTAATATGTAAGGTTTTTTTTCACAAAATCCATACCATTGAGTTGAGAGAGCGGTCTAGAGGCAATGCCTTAGTTCATATTAAAAAATGGCGGGTAGTCAACAAACGACAGTCATTGAAATCCATACAAGTAGGTAGGTTGAATATTGATGAATTGAATACAAGTATATACCTTTGTCAATTCCGCTCAAAGTTTGTCAAAATCAAACAATGGTTAAGCTTCTGTCAGCAATAATTTCTTGGGAAATTCTGTATTTTAGTTCTTGACTTCTCGTACTCCGAAACAATGAGTATTCAAAGGGGAATAATTCTGAATAAATCAAAGTACTGGGAGTGTTTACATGAGGTCAAAATTAAGCCTAAAATCAACCATATAATTGCAGGTCGTTCGCTCCACATCACAAATCAAAATTCAGGAATATCAAAATGGTAGATGAATTGAACACCAAAACACAGGAGTTCAGCATCTGCATCAGACATGCGGGTTCGTCTGCTCGAATCCCATCCCGCGAGATTTCATAGCCCCTATTCGTTATGACTACTGGTTTTAAAAGTATCCGGGACGTTGATTAATATTGGTAAATATTAGTTATCAAAGCTTATTTCAAAATGTATTTAACACGGTTTTGAACAAAAAATCTAACATAAACCAATCAATGACCAGACAATAAGACAAAATGAGTACTATCCCTTTATAGACATTGTGTACCACGTGCAACACCTGCATTAATGACACCGGTACCATGCTGCATGATATCGATGCCATAACGGGACGACATCTTAAGCAAAAAACATGGTGAAACAGTTTGAGAAAAGGGACCCTTCATAAACAGAATCATATCCAATCAGCGAATAAATATATCGGTCACTAACCATGCAGTTGTGTGTTCCATGTCCTCTAAAAACTCGGATTGTGATGTCATGAGTTAACAAACTTTCACTTTAATGAAATATGTCTTGAAAGACAATACTAATAGGTTATTTGTCGTAGTTTGAAATCGTAAATTGTATTTGTCGTTATACTGGATGACGGTCATTTCCCCGAAATTAACTAATATACTAATCGAGGAGTCGTTTCCCCGAAGTTAACTTATGGACCAATCTTATATATAAATGTTATAAATAGTTTAATTATAAAGAAATTGGATCTATTAATGGTTATTTATCATTTTCTATGAGGAATTTCATTTGTTAAATGACCAAATTGTGAAAGTTGGTTGAATTTAAACATGCGGATTATAAATATGACAACTAGGGTAATGAGGAATCAACAAACATCGAACAAATCACCTTTACCATTCATGTACGTTAATGACGTCTGATTAAGACGTTTATGTAATCAAACATAAAAGAACATAAAAAAACATTTATAACACACGATACAAAAGATCAAAACTACTATATAATGTAAGTTCTCTACTAAATATATTAACTTCGGGAAAACGACCATTCGGGGAAACGACTGTAAATCGTTATACTGGTATTCCAGTGCTTGGGGAATGGGGATAGAAAAGGATTTGGCGGATGTAAGTTAAACTTGTTGGGAATATAACTGATTTATGGAGGTATTATAGAAAGAGATTTGAAACGTCCAAATTACATAAATCAAGAGTGCTGGGTCTATGCGACATCTTTTTTTTTAACAAACTCCATGACACTCGAAGAAGATGCAGATACAGTTAAGGTACTTTTCCAAAAACGTTTTCTGCCCTTTCTGAAGATTATTTTTTAATTTCATCACATTTCGAAATGTCGTCTGCAAACATTTTCAATTTGGGACAGTCGAAAATTTGGTGTGTGGTAAAGGGTTAAGGTGTGGGACGCTACTGACCATCGTCGGACAGTAGTGATATTACAAAACATATTTTTGATCAGAGACATAGATAACATCTTATCTTATAACATTGTTATGTATGTCTCTGTTTTGATTAAGGACAAGATTATAACAAATTGGAGGAAATGTCCATTAAAAAAACCGACGACCGATGCCTCGTCTGTCCGGCCGTTTCAAACTTATTTCTAATGTCAATTGAATCTTGACCAGACTGGTTGTGCGCATCTAATTTTGTGTATGCTGTCTCTCATCAAACACCAAGGACGACATTATGAAAAGTTTCACCACTAAAAGAATTTGATGTGCATGTTATTGGTATGGTCAGAGACATGGATATGTTATCTATGTCTCTGGTATGGTGATTATTCATAGATTTACGGTCCTTATGCCTTTAATTTGTAATCCCCGTTTACTGTATAAAACACAATCCTCGTCCACGCTTTTTATTAGGAACTTGAGACTGTCTTCCGAAGAAACTCTATGAGACAATATTCACTACCGTGCAATAATTAAGAGGTACCAATTTTATGTTCACTTTCTGTTGAGATGTTTTGTGACAGAGGGATGACGCTTAGGTATATATATAGTGCAAATAAATGCAAACATATAGGCATACGGTAATTTTGTCCACGCTCTTTTTAATCAGATAAAAATATAAATTAAATACCATTGATAACTTCAGGAAGGCAGTACAGACAGTCACCCTCCGTTAGATTACTACTGGGTGGTGTTTTTAAATGCATTGTATAAAGAGATCTTTTAAAATATTTTGGCACTTGTACAAACTACTCACACCATGCATTGCGTCAGTACGTGTATACGCCCGAAGGTGTCTGTACTGTAACGGAAGAAGAAGAAGAAGAAGAAGAAGAAGAAGAAGAAGAAGAAGAAAGAAGAAGAAGAAGAAGAAGAAGAAGAAGAAGAAGAAGAAGAAGAAGAAGAAGAAGAAGAAGAAGAAGAAGAAGGAAGGAAGAAGAAGAAGAAGAAGAAGAAGAAGAAGAAGAAGAAGAAGAAGGAAGAAGAAGAAGAAGAAGAAGAAGAAGAAGAAGAAGAAGGAAAGAAGAAGAAGAAGAAGAAGAAGAAGAAGAAGAAGAAGAAGAAGAAGAAGAAGAAGAAGAAAAAATATATGGGAACTTCAGTATCACTAATTGGGCAAATCTTTGATTATTTGCTGAACAATCAATCGATTATTTTGTCTGAAGCAGAGACATAAATATGTCTCTGGTTTGAAGAGATTCTTTTTAATTTTCATTATAGCACAGTTGCATTGTACAGTTGTGTTTCAAATCTGTCTTTACGAGAGCATCATATTCAAAGGGTTGGGAGGAGGAGGAGGAGGAAGAGGAAGAGGAAGAGGAGGAGAAGAAGGAGGAAGAAGAAGGAGGAAGAAGAAGGAGGAAGAAGAAGATGATGATAATGAGGATGATAATGAGGAGGAGGAGGAGGAGGAGGAGGAGGAGGAGGAGGAGGAGGAGGAGGAGGAGGAGGAGGAAGAAGAGGAGGAGGAGGAAGAAGAAGAAGAGGAGGAGGAGTAAAATTAACTCGGGTATTTCTGTGAGCTAAGAAATACATGTTTTAATTGGATAAACCCGTTGTAATTGGGAGTAGGATATAAATATTAGTAAATCATACGAAGTTGTAACAAAAACGATTCACCTAAACGGAAACTAAGGAAGCTTTCCCACAATTCCAGACCAAATTCCGGTACAAATATTTCTGTCAACACAAAATTCAGAATGGCTAAAACGACAGAACCAGATTACGACAAACTAGGCGATGAAGGAGAAATTAAAGTCAAAATCATCTGCCTCGGAGATAGCGCTGTCGGCAAATCAAAGTAATTTCATTCATCATATCCAGGAATATATTTGTAATTTATCAAAATTTCTGAATCGGTCGGTGATTATCTCTTAGTGTAATCAAATGCCGGTATATGTTACCTGAGTGGTCCTTGGTATTTCTTCAATGACTTCAAACTTCTGTAAATTATAGAAAATTGTAGACTACTCACCATGAAGTAAATCTGAAACTAACGAACCGAGCAAAGAGACTTCTCTCTAAAAGAAAATATCTTGCATCTTCAATGCTCTCAGTCTTTGCTGATCTCATACACAGAAGTTATTCTTTGCTCTGTTCTCATTGGAACATCTCGGTTGCATATATGCTGGTTGTGATATTGCTCCAACAAGAGATGAATGTGGAAGGGTATTGTTTGTGGCCAACCAAATATCGGCCATAAGAGGTTACAACATTGTAGCTACAAATTTATGACGTATAGCACCTTTTTCATTTGTTTGTTTATGTAGATAAAGGACATGTTACTAAAAATGAATCTGTCAGTCAAATCCCGTGTTCTTAAATGGTGTCCGATAAACCCCTATTTGGTGTCCGATTGGCCCCAAGTATTGTCCGATACTACCCAACTCTACCTTACATGGTATTTATGATAACTATGTGCGAGAAGTTGGGATTCAAACAAAAATACGAATCAAAACATGTCCCGTAGGCTTTATAGTAAAGATAAAAACCGTGGATTATAACCAAATACCATAAGTTGCCTGGATAAAGTGAGCGGTACAGACTAGAGGTGTCCAATATTCCCCCATATTACTCTTACATTGAGAAGATTTTCAAATTTACGAAGGCATACAAATGTTGCAATACAGTTGTTTTATGAAGAGAGAAAAAACAAACAAATTTATGTTTGTGTTTTTTATGGTTATTTTATGTTAGTTGAATAAAAATATTTACAAGGAATGCTTAAATGAGTGCCTTACATTTTGGTCACATGAATTTCTGCTTATCAAAAAATTGAACCAAACTGTCAATATATATATTTTTCAATTTTAGGTTAGTGGAACGCTTCCTGATGGATGGATAGTATCCTTTGTATGAATTGAACACAGAAACACAAAGAGTGACCCATGATAAAACTCCAAGCACAGATCATGAAATTTTCAAATTGTTATTGATCCAAGAGGAAGCCAGAACCCATCATAAAAATCCGGAAAGACCCCAAACAATGATATGATTCAGAACTTGTTGAGGGAAAAGATAACTTTATAGTCTGAAAATGGCTCAATTTACGCAAATTGTTACCTTTTTTTTATTGCAAGTTCATTCCCTTTTTTAGGTGTATGTGTTTGCAAACCACAAAGTTCATCACACCTCAGGCAGCCTGGCTTTGTTGGTAATAATCAAATCCATTTTGGGATTCTAGTAATACTGTAAGAATACTGTTGTCCAAAATCTGTCCGAAATTACTGGCCTGATTCTTTCATGAAATCTCAAGTTTCAGTCAGCCCAGAATGGCTGAAATCTGTTGGGAACCAGCAAAAGAAACACCTACCTAATCTCTTACTCAAAATTACTATACCGGGAAAAAGATTTTTTCTGACCAAGACGTTATAGTATTAAAGTCATTGTTTATTATTGATGTCTGCATTCTACCATATCTATAAACTTCAAGTATTCATATTTGAGATAATGCAATTTTACCACAGGTCAGATTAATTTTCCCAAACTATTCAAAATGTATATTGTAAAATTTCATCTATTGGTAAACAAATATCTGCAATCTTTTTGAATATGAGACAGTACAATTTTACCCTGAATAAATTGGTGTCAGCAACCTATTCCAATATATTATTAATATATTCAAGACAGGAATTCAGAAATATTGTCTTGTTATGTTTAGAGTTAAAGACATTGTTATCCTTTACAATACCCAAGTAAACCACAACAGTTATCAACATATGCTCTCACATTATTCAACTACAAAACAGAGGTTGATGGGACCAAAGTACTCGTTGGTAAGGCTAATTTTTTTCCTTATACTAGTTGTACATTTAACCCACTTCCCAATTTTTTTTTTTTTTCAAAATTGCCAGAGACAGCAAAGAGCAACAGTATTACTTTTTAAAACATACTTTCTAAATAGTATTTGGTCAAAGCCAGTTTGACTGAAGAAAAAATTGCCTGTATAGAGAAATTCATCTTTTTGTCAAACTGGTTCCTAGTGTCTTTTGCTGCAGACAACTCAAAGTATGGTTTTATGGAAGGAGTTATGACTTTTATTATCGAGGGTTCATATAAGGCCTTATTTTGAGTCTATTGCAAATAAAGTAATTCAAATTCTAAATCCATAAACCCTATGCTAGAGGTACCGAATTGTCATGGCATGACTGTTCTGATGAGTTCCCACACGATAAGGCAAACAAGATAATGAAGTTTGAAAGTGAAATAATACTCTTATATAGTGCTGTGATTGTTTGGCTGCATACTCGTTTTGAAATATTGTCAACAAATCCTGAAACTTTATTTCAAATCTATCATGCTATGCCTTTTGTATAATACTTGATTATATAAACATTAAGATATGATAGGCCTAGAACAACTCTTTTTTTTATCTCAGACATGTAACATTTTCAGATTTTTGGGACACAGCGGGTCAAGAGAGGTTCAATAACATGCATCCGTCATATTACCACCAAGCACATGCCTGTTTATTAGTAAGTCTTTGTTAGCTATATACAATCTTAACCCTTAGAATGCTGGGTAATTTTCTAAAAATAGATTTTTGTGTTGTCTGCTTTCCAAAACCTTAAATTTAATAATTTTGTTGAGGAAAGATACTCAGATTAGCATACAGGATAGATCACAAGCCAGTCACCAATTTACTTGGCAGCTAGCTTGGATCTAACCTGTTTGCATAAGCATGAAGTCGGTTCCAGCACTATAAGGATTAAGTCATGATTTTTTCTTGATCGCTTTACAAATAGAACTGTAGATAAAAGAAACCACTGTAAAGGAAAACAGTACCGGTATCTCTCTTTGTTGTAATAGTTACCAAGTTTTAAAACAAAGATAGTATGATGTTGGGAGTAACCTTTGCCACATGCTTTGAGTTAGTGAGTAATTCTTTCTCGTGTAAAATTAGTTTCTACAGTGTTTCCAAATATTTCTAATTGATAAAAGGCATTCATGTCATAGGTTACTAGTAATATTTATATGGTTAGATAAAAAACAATGTGCAAGTTTACATCAATAGAATGAGATGTCACTATCCTATTGCTACCACCAATAGAATGAGATGTCACTATCCCATTGCCACCACCAATAAAATGAGATGTCACTATCCTATTGCTACCACCAATAGAATGAGATGTCACTATCCCATTGCTACCACCAATAGAATGAGATGTCACTATCCCATTGCTACCACCAATAGAATGAGATGTCACTATCCCATTGCTACCACCAATAGAATGAGATGTCACTATCCCATTGCTACCACCAATAGAATGAGATGTCACTATCCCATTGCTACCACCAATATAACAAATCATACAAAGAATCCTCTTAAAACACTATGGAAAATATGGTCAATCAATAAGTTTATGGAAGATTGCACCAAGAGTTTGATATTCTTTTAATGTTGTTTACTTTTATTTTTAGGTGTTTGATACAACAAGAAAAGTGACATACAAAAACTTACCTGAATGGTTAAAGGAGTTGCGAGAATATCGACCTGAAATACCATGTATAAATTGTGGGAATAAAATTGATGGTAAGATAAAACTTTTTTCTACAAAAGCTATGCTTTAAATGGAGCTGTGTTTGAGGAAACTAGTCCATGCAGAATCCAGCAATTTTGAAATGTTTGTGAAAAATGCTGATGTTTTTGGTAGTGTCAAGGATTTGAGACTGGGTAACCATGTGGATTCCAGATATCGTCTTTTTCCTAGCCTAACCTCATTCTGTAGAATAGTCAGGAAATAAAAATAGATAAAATCTTTGCTTAATATAACCCTTATAGCGCTGGAATAGACTTCATGCTTATGCAAACAGGTAAGATCAAGGCCAGCTGCCAAGTAAATTGGCAGCTGGCCTGTGATCAAACCTGTTTGCTACACTGAGTATCTTTCCTCATCAAAACTAAGCAGATATTTATGGTTTTCTGATTATCTAAGAAAAGCAGCTACTCAATAATCTACTTTTAGAAAATAACCCAGCATTCTGGTGGTTAAATGAAATTCTTTTGATGAACCAGTCATTATACCCCATTAGGTATGTTACATGTTAAGGGCTCACTGCAAGAGTATTGAAAATCCTTTATTATTTTGATAATTTCAATGGCCTTTTCAATTCAAGGTTCTATTAGACATTAGTATGAACAAACTTTACCGACAGATTTGTGAAACTGCTGTATAGGGTACAGATGAGGCCTGTAGAAAGTCATTCAGTGTTGAGATGATAGGTAAAGATATATTCAGGTAATAACAAATAGAAATACATTAACCATCTGACTTCATATTGACTTAGATGTATTTCATCATCCCTACGTTAAATGACATAACTGGTCTCTGTGGCAAATTCAGAATTGGCTCATTTTGACCAGTTTCTCTTTTTGGTCTTAATGGTTTTATTAGATATTACATAAAAGCATGCAGTTTGTTTTTCCTTGAATGTCTTCTGTTGTTTTTAAACCAGTTGATAGTTGTCAGTTGTATGCTTTTCAAACTTCATCTTTATTTCAGTTGACTTAAATGTAACAAAGAAAAGTTTTGGTTTTGCAAAGAAACACAAGATGCCATTTTATTTTGTTTCTGCATCAGATGGTACCAATGTAGTAAAGGTAAGTTTTTATCTTGTGCTAATCTTCTATGTTTCTGGATGAAATTAAAGGTGGCTTTTCACATATGAGAAGGTTTGAAAGTCAAATAAATTAAATACCATTTATACAAGACAGTTTTGTACAAAACTCATTTCAAAATAGCTGTTGAAAGCAAAATACATTATGAAAGTGCCAATATATTTTACTGTGCACAGCCGATATGCAGTTGTTCTGAAAACTGTTGCAATATATTTATCACTTTGCTGTATACAAGCTGTAAACGCTTAAGTATCAATTGATATAGCTTCCAATAAATATTGTCAAGTTTTATCATACAATACAGCTTTCTGACAAGTTTAAAGATGTTTAATTTTGAATTCCATTTGTGAATAAGTAGCTTTAAATCTCGTTTATTCTGAGCGTAGTTTGGATAAAATTCTTCTGTATTAGATATAAACAAAACTTTCTAAAGAAATATAGACTACTTTTGCACTATCACATTTTGAAAAAGATTAGATTTGTTTTTTGGGACTAATATTCATTTCAGTTTGAAGCAAAGGTCAAAATCAAGGTTTAAGTGAAAAAACCTAACCTTGCTATTGAAATACCCTTAATTCTATGAAAGATATTCCTGCAGTTTTATGTTTTATTTGAATTGTTTTAAAAAGTTGACACCTTAGAACCTATGATGGTCTTTAACCCTTTCACAAACAACAAATTTCGACTGTCCCAAATTAAAAGAGTTTACAGACCACATTTCGAAATGTGATGAAATTGAAAAATATTCTTCAGAAAGAGCAGAAAACCTTGTGGGAAAAGGAGAAATTAATTTTTCCTTTTCCCACAATGTTTTCTAAAGTTGTCTGCAATAAAGTGGTCAAATGTCATTATTGTTTGGGAAAGGGTTATATGCCTTTCGACTGATGATTTTTGTTAAAACATGATTATGACATGAAATGCAAATGAATACATGTTGTGTCCAATTTTCTTGTTTTCCCAACATATTTTCCAGTAATCAAGTCACTATGTTAGATATCAACACATAATGTTTGTTTGTTCGTTATAACATTGGTACTCATTGGTGTATTTTTTCTTTTATAACTTCTGTTATTTAGACCTCTTCAAATACATTTTTCTTTATCTTTGTTCTTGTTTACAGATGTTTAACCACGCAATCCGTGCAGCTGTCGCATATAAAAACGATAGTACCGACTTCATGGATGAAATCATGCGGGAACTAGAGGTGAGATATTGTAATTCTATAAATGTTCAATTTAGTCTTTTGAATAAACCTTTTATCAAATCATCCATGAATCTCCTGGATTAGTGATAAAAAAGAGGACATTTCTTTATATGTATTTGTTTTATTTTCAATTATTAAATCAATGTCCTAAGAGACTTGTTTTTATCTGGATAAAAAAGCTTTTTATCATAATATCATAATGAAACTTTATGTTTCCTGTCTTTTTTGACCTTGTAAGTTCTAAATACCAGCAGAGGACATTGTGAACTCATTTAGTCTAAATGATTCTTCTCCTAACTAATTTGCTTTCCAGGCAATTCCGATAAAAAACAAGAAAATGGAATCAACCAAAAGATTTAAGCCATCGTTTTTAAAAACGAATTGGTTGTTGTCCTATATTTCTTTTTTATTTACAATGCTCATTTTTATATAGAACTTTTTAATTTTGACAAATGATAGAGCAAAGTGTATGTTATGGTTGCCAAGGTTCATACACAATGGATTGAATGATTGTATGTCCCTTAAATGAATGAGTTTTACATGAAAGCTTGTAGTAAATTAACCTTTAGGTCAAAATTGACCATATACCAAGATTTACTAACTTTAGTCAAACTATTTATAGATAATATATGATTATAGCCTTTATTTATAAGATGTTGTTGGATTTATGTAAACATGTATATTTACCCAGAATTTCTAACAAGAAAAGAAAGAAATATATAGCATAAGGTATACAGCTGCACTAATTGGTATTCTTGGACATACCCTATTAACAATTTGACTCACTGATTTGATTTTCTCAAATCAAACAATTTTGTCAACATAATTCTTTTCTAAAACATTAAAATAAAAGAAGTTGCACATGGTGATGGTTGAATTTGCTACCTTCAGAATGTTAATTGAATAATAAACACACTTGCAGCAAATTATTTCTTGAATTAAACATAAAAGAAGATTAGATGCTTGAAAAGAGATTTCTCTTCGTTGACACCATTTTTTGACAATTTATTCTAATTTTTGTACCACCAATTAACTTGTTTGCTTTTAGCACCAACAGGATTTCACTTTTGAAAAATTAAGAAATGGCCTGTTTACTTAAATAAAAAAGGTTCAGCAGAATTTCTGTGAAAGTTTGCTTTAGAGATGCAGTTTTATTCCATCATACAAATATGACTGACTTTTTTAAACTTGTTTTACCAGATGTTGTGTGAAAGGACTTTGACTGAAGGAGACTCTGCTCTTCATGAAAGAAATATGATGTTGTTCTTAGTTTTTCAATGCTGTCCTCAATATTAAACAACAAAAAAATCCCATAATTTCCAACAGATATTTTTTCTCAATAGTTTTAATGAGATTTGCTGTATATCGTTTCAAACGGGGAATATGTTTTAAAGCAAGTTGGTTACTAGTTATTAAGTATTTATGAAATCTATTTTTCTTTAAGGCAAACAGATCCAGAGTTTTGCATTATGCACCTTTGCACATTTTGCAGTTATTTTTCTTAACTTCTTACACCATGTTACCTCATTTGAGCATATTTGGTTGAAAAGCCTTTATAAACCAGTATAACAAAAAACTCTTCATACTTTATAAAATATTTAATAGTAGTCCTCATATGTACTTAGTTTGAAAAAAGTTAAATGAATTTTCAAATATTTTCAGATAATCTCATGTACATGTATACAAACTAACAAGAAACTGATACGATGTTCAAATATGCATGGGCTCTTCATCAGCACATTTCTTCATTATGATTTTGATATTTCATCCATCAATAAAACATATGCAAGTCACTATAGATATTTTATATTTATTCCTTAAATATTGTCTGCTTTAAATAGCTTGCAACATGGAAATGGTTTGCTTTAAGTATTTATTGAGTCTTATGCAGTATCAAAGAAATACATTTTTGTTTTGCCTCTCTTCAATTTGTTTTCTGCAAGCCTTTAAAGCTCCTGATGTGCTTTTCTTTAAGTAGAACCAACCCTATTCTGTTTTTTATTTTGAAATTTATTTATTGCAGAACTTTGAGCTAGAGACAGACACGAAAACAAACGGAAAAGAAGAAATGCTTGACAACAGTCTAGATTCGCCTGACAGTTCGAAAAAGGAGGAAAATAAAAAACAATCAAGTTCTAACAGCTGAAATAGGCTCTTATCTTTAAGTTGTTAATTGATTTATTTCAGAATTTTAACCTATTTATGACTCATGGTTTTGTGACAATTGCACAAGTCAGCCAGCTAGTAGAGTATTGTTGATGTGATGGAGGTTTATTTGTGGCTGATGTGATCAGTCAACCTTGTATAAAACAACCATGTTAACCCATTACCAAACAATAATGACATTTGGCCAATTTCTTGCAGACAAGTTTGAAAAACATTATGGGAAAAGGGGAAATTCCTCTTAACGAGCAATTTCTCCTTTTCCCACAGTGTTTTCTGCCCTAACAGAAAATTATTTTTCAATTTCATCACATTTTGAAATGTCGTCTGCAAACTCTTTCAATTTGGGAAAGTCGAAAATTTGTGGTTTGGTAAAGGGTTAAACCATGCCATCATGTACAGTACAATACAAAATATTTGTTTGAAGTAAGTAGGACCTCTGGCTAGCAATACAATTAAACAAAATCAATAAAACCATATCAATGTAAATTTGATACACATCTCATATTGCTTCTAAAAGATGTTTTACATGAATCGAAAGCTTTTATATAACAAATTGGTTACCAATTCCGTGAATAGTGTATAGATTTTGCCTAGTAGGAAAAGCTGTGTACCATGAGTGGAGATATATATTTCTGATGAGGTATAGATGTGTTAACTTGTGACTGGTTCAAATTGAAGGCAAGAGCTGACCACAAAACATGGCATGCACAGTTTATATTTTCTTTATATTTGGTACAACTATTATGACCAAAGGGTAATTTGCTTTTTATTTTGTCATGGTGGTCTCAAAAAATGTCTAAATCAGAAGTGTAAAACTGATTGTGAAAAAAACGTTACAGTTGACTGTAAGAGAGCATTTCTGTTTAATACTGGAAACCAGTCATGTAAAGAGCTTTACACATCCTAAGCTTTCAGCATGACTTGTTTTCTCTATTTCACAATTCTTAACATGGATTGAAAGCAACAAAAAGAGACAATTATTATGCATTTAAACTGTAATATCTCTTAGTGGTATTGTAGAGCCTTTTGGAACAAAAGACAAATTTAGATCAAACTGCCATTAAGAAAGATAGAATCTCCTTGTTCTCAGCATGTACCCCTTAGTTATTTAAGTTTCTGTACATCTTTCCACCTGAACATTTTGTAGAATGCGTAGTTATTTATGAGATATGGTTTGATATTTTAATTTTCTTTTGTCTCTATGTGTTTTATTAATCTTGTTCAATACAAGATGACTGTGTTGTAGAGTTTTGGCAGAAGTCCAGATAAGAGATGTTCCCCTAGCTACCTTTATCTTCTCTTAACCCTATGCTGTTGGTACACATAGCGCTTTTCTAGATGAGAAAAATCTAATGAGTACTGACAAAAAAAGGATTTGTTTTATCTAGACCACTGTTTAGTGCATTCATTTCTTTCCTTATATATCTTAGCATACTGCATATGATGATCTTTATGCACAAATGGAAACTAGTGGTACAGACATGACATTGACGGGTTCATTGTAAGCTTATAGCAATTCTTTTAAAACAGTGAGTGACTGGCTAAAGTCTTGCATTTGAAGCCTCACTGCGGATACCTATCATTGAGTTGCTCTGAATGTTGCAGAAATATTATTCACTTTGCTCTGTAATTCATTATTAAAAATATTCATTTAGTTGGAACATATTTTATCCAAGAAATAAACATCATTATATATTACAAAGAATTTAGTGAAACAGGTTGGAATGGAAGCTAAGTGCTTATAAAGTTCCCCTCCTTCAAATATTCATTAATTTGCTCATTGATTGAAAAAAAATTGTTCAAAAACATATTTAATAATTTTGCATGATAAAGAAGCAAATTAGTTTGTTAGAAGGTAAGATTATTGTAATTTCAAATTGGTTTTATCTGTGTTTACTTAAGTTATCCTTGAATATGGATCAATTACATACACCAAACATTTATTGATATAATTAAAAATAAAGAAAATAAGATAAAATAAATTAAAAAGTTATTTAAATAGTATATAGGATTTCATTCTTGATTCTTAACCATTCTCTCATATTCATTATAACTTTACCATTTGTGAACCACAACAAAGATTGTACATTTTTCTGTTAAGTTTATCTTTGTTATAAGTGTTGTTACTTTCAAACAATTTTGTTTTGACACATGTTTCCTCCCCTATAACATAGAAATCAGAAATCTCATTTTTCACTTTTGTGGTCTGCTTGTGGAGGGTTCATGACAAGACTCTAGTAACTTAATTGCAAACATGAACCCCTTACTATAGTCTTGCATTGAACCCTTGATGTGCTTTCAATATCTTACACACTGGGGACATGGAAAATGTTAATATAGTCTTCTTTGTGTGCTGTGGAAATCCACAACTTGGACTATTGTGAAGATAGAAGTTGTCAGTCTAATATTGGTATTCATTTAGGGTTTTTTTCTTTTAAACAAGTACTATCAATAGTTAGATTTTCATGCTAACCATAAGGCTCATTTCAAGACTTGTTACTTTTTCATCTTTAACAGAGGATGATATTTATGTTACAGATATGTGCAGTGTACACAAAGCTGTATCTAACATTAATGAATTGCGGTGTTACGACTACAAAACATACCTCATTGCCTATGATATATATCTTGTATATATTCATTTTGTAAATATATCAGAAAGGTACACTTTCTTTGTTAAACATCACCAATGATATCATATGATATGAGATGTTGAAAATGAGTACCTTTTTTATTAAATCTACAATGTTTGGAATGATATGATATTCTCTTCTATTATACTTAATGCATTTTCTTCTGCGATTTTGATTTAAAATTTCATCTTGTAGCAATGAATGGTTTTGGGAAGAATCCTCTTATTCAACTGGTCCAACAAGCTCTTGCTTAAAGAACAATTTTTTTTCTGAAATTTTTAATTAAGTCCCAAAATGGTTTATGCACGCTTTTGTTGAATTTAGTTCCTGATCATTTAAGTAGAAGTAGATTTATTGCTAGATCTAGTTTATTGCCAAATTTGTTGCTTTGTTTTATGATAGCTTGCCTTTCAAATATTTATTAACCATTTCTTGATTATTCTATGAATAAAGAAAGCTGATAAACTGAACAAGATATAATTATTGTAAACTGATCCCATTTATACATGACTGTCCCTTACCTTCTTCAAATATAGGATCACACTGACAATTGATATAACAGTGAAAAAAAAGAATTGGGGTTCAATTTGGGACAGTTGAAAGTATGGCGATTGGTAAATGGTTAAAGATTCATGTAAAATCTAGCAACCTAAGGACAGACTCTGAAAGTGTGGTGTACAGAATAAACCCCCGTCTGAATAAATCACAACCCTAAAAAATGACACAGCGGAATAACCCCCACTCATATTTTGCACACATGGAAGAAACCTCCTAGCTAGTTTTGCATTTGCGGAAGAAACCCCCACTTATATCTAAGGGCAGCAGCAGACTTCAACAAAGAGGAAGACAAGTCTTACAGAATTCCTTACTGACTTTGTATGATCAGTACAGTAGTAAGAAGAAGACCATCCGCGAGTTCCTACATGCCATCGGCCACAACATAAGGCTTCAATAACAACGACAATAATTAATACTATTTTGATGATTTTGACATTTTTTTGTATCTTCAACTAGTTTTTTCACCAACACTGTGCTTCAACATGTCTTTTATCTTGACCGTGTTTATTGGTATTTAATATATGCTTGTTCGATTTATATAAATAAATATAAATATTGATTAATATGTTGTTGTCTATTTCAGTCCTCATTTATAAACATTCTCACTTCAACTGTTTTTCAAATGTGTCAATTATCTCGATAGTGCTATCATGGTGAGATATTATGATGAGCATGTTTGATCAATTAATCAATTTGTATTATGTGATGTGTTGATTATTGCTTTAACTTGGAAAATGCAGTATCGAATTACGTGTCAATGTTTGGCTAACAGTATGGATAACTGTAAGGATGTTTTTTTTTTCACCTTTCTAAAAACAAGATGGGGTTTATTCCGCTATGGATAGGGGTTTCTTCCATGCATGCAAACAGTGAGGGGTTTCTTCTGCTATGCCGTTTTTAAGGGTGGGGGTTTATTTCGGGATTCAGAAAGCGTATCTGCAGACAACTGAGATATGATCAGAGGATCGTCCTCTGGTAGAATTAAAATTGCTGGAATGTAATTTTGCTTGTTTCATCAACTTCTCCTTTTGTGAAAAGGATACTAACAATCGCCTACAGTAGCAAAAGCACTATTCCACACTCATATCAAAATGTTTGCATCTGCTGCAGTTGCTGACTGAATTTCTGGTAGTTTGGTTATCAATATATAGGCCCAAACAATTTTCTGAATAAAAACATAAATTATATCAATTGTATGGATATAAAATGTTACTTAAACTTTTAATTGATGCTTATGTCATTTGCATGCCAACTTCTTTTACAGTTCAGTTTTATGAATCTTGACAAATGGCCCATAGACATTAGATGTTACAAACATACACAATTTTATTGATGGACTGCAACAGGTTCTTGGCCCCTATCTCAAACCGTTGCAAATATTTTCAAAAAACCAGTCACTAAGCTTCTATTGTTTTAATAATAAAAAAAGACAATTATGATACTTTCACCTCTTTGATTGAAGAGTAAAAATTACGAACGTGGAACACTCACAGTACACCGAAATAAAAATAATTAATTTTAAATAGATTAACGATAAATACAAGAAAAATCGTATTTGTGTAAGACAATATAATAATAAAGGATGCATTAATAACACACCTGAATGATTTTATATCCATCTTAATATTTTTTTATCATTTTAAAAATTCACTGTGAAACTACCGTCACCTGGCAACGTGACGCGTAAATATTTTTAGTCTCCCAGTTTCCGAAAAACAACAACTGCTGGATAAATTCTTCATGAGGTATGGTTGCTAACTTATTTCATCTCGAACCATTTTGATTTTTTTTGCAACTTCTCTTTTTTCAAACTCACAAGTTATATCTGTGTGCAATTTCATTGCAATTAAAAGTGCAAATTATGTTTTTAATTATTCTTTCTTTATTTACAGCGTGACCAAGGAAGTTCCGCCATTTTAGTAAGCAATAGGGAGGACTAATTTATTTTCCATCTAAGTGATCGACACATCCAGCAAAATAAAGATGACGACGTTAATGCCTCCGAAGCAACAAGGGACCTACACGTTCGCAAGTCAACCACGAGCTGTCCAGCAAAGAAAGAAATACCGAGATCCACTTGGTCAAACAGAGTAAGTTGACATCTGTCTCATATCTATCTAGCGTTATCTGAATTCAACTTTGTAAAACAATAAAGGAATATTTAACTACACTCTGTAACGGTGTAACTGCTCTATCTACCATGAAATGCCACAGAAAGTGACTGTTTAAAGTGGCAACTTGTCTACATTTTTGCAGGCTATGTAAACTTTAGACCAATACTTTTTATAGGCAGGGTTTTTGTTAGGATTTGAAGTAACAGATTCAGGTATAGATTCAACCAAGCAACTCTCTTTAATAAGATTTTATGACTGGGCATAAAGTAACCGACTCACAAAGGTTTGCATCGGTTATTGGTTCTTAATGAAAACCCTGTATAGGTGTTTTGATATCATCTTGTAAAAGGATGGAGTTTCAAAAGAAAGTGGAAATTTATAGACTATTTCAGACAAAGAATATTGTTATTTTTTAAGGTTACTTAGCTTATCCTTTCTTGTTTGCTTAACTTAAGGTCTCATGTTTTGTCTTGTGTTATCTATGCAAATTGTGTAGTCAATTAACAATGTTAAATCGTTTTCAAGAATTTGTCAGTAATTGATGAAGCATCAGGTTGTCAAATGGAATAATGAATTGATATCATTTGATCTAGAAAGAAAATATATGTAATTTCATATGAATTTCTTTTTGCAACTATTGGGTGGTAGAGTACTCATCCCAGGCCTTACTCTACCATTTTCATCTTCCTATCTTTGTCTGGTTTATATAAACTCTACAAAAGTCTGAATTCATATTTGAAAAGGATCAAATAGCCTAAATTTCACATCAAGGGTTTGAAATTTATTTTTTTGTATTTACAGAAGTCAAGGTGATCAAAATCCCCCTCAATATGGAAACATTATGTATGACAGGCGTATTGTCAGAGGAAACACCTATGCTCAACACACACTGCCTGCGGTAAGTTGTCACACTAGCCCAAACTGTACATTCCCTTGAATGTTCTTTCTATATTCATATAACTCTCTATTATTGTTAGGACTACAGTATACTATATATTTATATACTTGCTTATATGTCACAGTATATACAGATAATTTCGTTGATTCTTTTTGTACCTAGGGGGCTTATAGCTTATAACAAATTATTATTTTATGTCTAATTTTGTAGAAACAAGTCTGTTTCAAAATGCTTAATGCATCAGAGAAATGGTTGCTAACTACCAAACATATACAGAAGGTTTTCAGATTTCATCAAGCTAGGATGGAATTTTAGGAGAGGACAAATCTTTGAACATTCACAAGATTTTATAACAATATATCATCATGTAACAAAATCCTTTTTTTTGCCTTCATAGTCTGCCCAGCCAGATCCCATCGAAATCCAAAGACAACAGGAAAACAGGCGTAGAGCCATCGCACGAAAACGCGCAAAGGAACAACTCCGACCACGATCTCCCGAGCCTGTGGAGGGGAGGAAACACATGGACGTACAAACTGAACTTTATTTGGAAGAACTGAGTGATCGTGTTGAGGAAGCTGATGTAGAAATTCAAACAGATGCCTTCTTGGATAGACCACCATCACCCATGTTTGTTCCTGCTAAGACTGGAAAAGATATTGCTACACAAATTTTAGATGGGGATGTATGTATATCATTCTTTGAAATCATTAGTAACATTTGTTGAAATTGCCTTGAAACATTGAATACATATAGCATATCTATGTTTCAAATAAGAGGATTGACAGATAATCACCAACATTGATGACTTGATGCAAAAAGCTTTTTGTTAGGCATTTTCCTTTATGTTATTTTCAAATTTCTTCTCATCTAGAAACAATAAAATTTCTTCTGGAGAAATAAGTTTTGCAAATTATCTGCCTTAATATTTATCAAAGGTGCTTAATTTTTGTTTAATACTCTGTTTATGAGATTTTAACATATTAAACAGTTATATTCTTAAAAATTTTATTATCCATTTGATAACGGATGGAAACTATTGGGTCAAAAGGAGAAATAGATGTCTCAAAACAGTTTTTTTTAAAGTATTTTTTGTCTATTTGCATCAAATATAGTAAGTTTAAAGTAAATGGTTAATAGTTTTAAATTCTTTTCATCTCAGCTGTTCAATTTCGACATCGAAGTAAAGCCAATTTTGGAAGTTTTGATTGGGAAGACGGTGGAACAGTCTTTACTAGAAGTCATGGAAGAGGAGGAGCTTGCAAATCTTCGTGCTCAACAGCGTGCCTTCGAGGAATTACGAAACGCAGAATTTGTAGAACAACAGAGGTTAGAAGAGCAAGAACGAAGACATAGAGAAGAAAAGGTAAGGTTACAGAGTTTAAGAAAAGGGCGTTGAGAACTCCTTTTGTCTGAAAGATATCAACTACAGTTGTATTTCATCTTTTTGGTCATTTTTGAAATAATTGGCACAATAGAACAAATTTGCTTTTGTTTAGCAAATACTCTATGTGAAAGTATTTTGTTAAAACATTTTTTACAAAGGTAATATATTTCATTGCATTTGTGTTGTAGAGATGATCATGTTCTGCTTTAATGGAGTGAAGCTAGAATTAATCTCGTCTGTACAATGAAAATGTTGATAAGGAATCACCACTTTCTGATTTTGAGTACAATGCATATAACTAGATAGAGACACTTTTTAAATTTGTAAATGAATCAAATTCATTTTTATCTGTGTACTGTGTGAAGCTTTTACAACTTTTTTAACTCAAGGTTTTTTTAAATACCTGTTTTTGTCCGAATGTTTCCTAAACTATTTCAAAGTTTGTAACCAACTACAATCATTTTCTGAAGACATTGATTCTATTTCTCTCCACCAAAAGATTTCCAAATAGAATAATGGTTTCATATTTAGCAACTGAACTCTGGTATTACATGTTCACCCCAATTTATAGGAGAGACGTATGAGACAGCAAAGAGAGGTGGTACGTAAGGAGAAGGAGACTGCTGAGAAGATTGCTGCTCGAGCCTTCGCACAGAGCTACCTTGCTGATCTTGTACCCACAGTGTTTGGTACCTTGTCAGATAATGGATACTTCTACGATCCAGTTGAAAGAGGTAGCTTTTTATATCCCTACTTATAGTTAATGAGTCTGTTACAAATCTAGTCATAAGTAAAGCATCTAGGTTCACAGTGTTTTTGTTTTTGATATATATGCTTGTCCTATAAACATTCATGCTGCTCCTAGATTTTTCTTTTCTTTAACGTTTTCAATTTCGTAATAAATATCCAAAGATACTTTTCAAGACATTGTAGACTATTAATGAAAAATGCCTCATATTTCTAATGAAAATCCTTTTTTTTAACCCAATTGCTTTTGCAAAAAAGTCAATTGCCTTATGAAAACACAATTATTAAGATAAAGGATAACAGTCAGGCAATCAAGAATGAAGCAATAAAAAACTGTTTTCCTTTTTACAGATATTGAACAAGGTTTCCTCCCATGGCTCATGGACTGTGTCACGGACCAGCTGAAGAAATCGGAACTCGGAAGATTGGTGCTCGACGGTTTACTGCGGGATGTCGTGAACAAGCGTCGAGAACTTTACGAGCGGTTAGAGAGCTCATCCCAGCCTAAAGAGGAGGAGGTAGAGAGTAGCCAACCTAAGGAGGAGAAGCCTGACAGTCCACCCCCACAGGTTACCGTCGATCCCTCACCACCACAGGCTGCCCCTGCTACAACAACAGAGGTGAGTGGTTTGTTGATGTTTAAGGACATTTTCAACATTTGTCTAGTTATATGGCAGGGAGGGCTGATCCTTCACTGCCATATGTTTCCTCTTGCACAACCATGAAGCTGACTTGTTTGATTAGGGGTTAAGACCATTTTCATTAGGGGTTCCTCCTTGGCTCAGTGTTTAAGGTGTCAGTCTTATAACTTGAGGGTCCTGGGTTCGAGCACCTTGGACACCTTTGGTATGGTGGGAATGGCTTTTGATTAGTCACTTCAGAGCCCTAACCTTGTACTGTTAAATCCAGAAAAGCCATAACACAACTGAAGAATTATTGACAAGGTGTTAAACACCATACAAAACCATCTTCATTAAATGTTTGGTGATTTAGTGATATAGCAATGAGGACTGATCTTATACACCCATAGATGTCTGTTTACTTGGGGTTAAAGACCATTTATCATCAATTGTTCACATAGCAGGGAAATTTATCTGTATGCTGAGTTGGCTGGTCTTTATGTGTAGAGTCATATAAATGCATCCTTTGTAAACATATCATATTTTTCACATAAGTTCAATTTAACAGGCTTTTAAGGAAAAAGATTTATGAAATGAGGATTCAATGTAAGACTATAGTATGTGCTTCACATGTGTGGAGTACTTACTAAAGCCTTGCATTGAACCCTTCATATACCACTATTTTGTCAATTTATCTGAAATTAATTAATTTAACTAATAACTCTTTTCTTCTTTTCTCTTTGAATTCTCCAGCAAGTTGAAGAGGAAGAGCCAGAACAGCAAGAGGAGGAGGGAGGCACAGAAGAATAGGATCAGACCATGCGATCAACATCTCCACATTCTAGGAACATAAATATTTTAATTAATCTTTGAACAATCTGTTTATCTTTTCATTCCAACACCAAAGAGGACGTTTTGTTATTGTGATAAAGTGCGACAAAAAACATTAAAGTGATATGGTATTATTGAAAGAATGTTTGTGTTTTCTGTGAAGTTTTTCGTGACGAGCTTGATATTAATCGTTTGGAAGTAGCAAGTAAAGATTGCAAAATCTTTTGATTTTCTGACATGCCCAAACATTTTGGTATTCTGCACCAAAGACTATATAAAACTAGTGGTAAAACGAGAAATATGTTTTCTTCTTTAATACCTATCTTTTTGTAATCAAATATTCACAAATGGAGAAAACTAAGAAAACCGATTAGTGACCATTTAATGTTTTAAGTTAGAAGGGATTTATCCGTGATGGACAATTTGTCCTTATTTCGTTTGTAGCAAATTTCCAAAAATCTATTTCAATAGTGTTAAAACTTGGCTAATGAGGGGGGCCTGTTATGTGCATATTGCATCGATTTTCGTTAATATCACATCTATTTCAATGGTGTTAAAATGTGGCTATATAGATGGGAGTGATGTAATGTGGTTATTACATCGAATTTCGTTAATACCACATCTATTTCAATGGTGTTAAAATGTGGCTATATAGATGGGGGTGATGTAATGTGGTTATTACATTGATTTTCGTTTACATTACTTGTAGTTCAATGTTATTTCGGGTCTTATACATACTCCATAGACCTACAGAAAAATCTTTCATAGAAATAACAGCTTACATATATGTTCAGCTATAATTCATATTCTTTCATTTTATTCTTCTCAGGAACGACAACATTGTTTGCTAATAGATATTAAACTAAAGTTTCCAGGGGCGTAGTTAGCCTCATATTAATGTCATGCACCGATGGGAGTGCGGTTGGGGTGGGGGGTTCGGGTGTCCTACCCCTTGAAATTTGTTTAAGAAGAAATGAAAATTGTTCAATTTGGCGTATATCTGGAGATTTAGGACAATGCTTAATTCGAACTTGGTGATTGACACCATTTTTGGTCATATTTATTTTCACTTTTGAAATTGATGTTACGCCCATGTATGCGTGTACGCTGACTACGCCTCTGGTTTCTTTTCAGCTGTTCATGACTATTGCTAATCTGTTTCAAAGATGAAACGAAATATGTCGCTGAAATTTATTATTGTGTAACTTTGATCATTATCGGTGGCCATAATATGCTAAGCTATGGTACTCGTATTAAGGATTCTTATATTTATAGCCGTTACCCCTAAAGAATCCTTACTGCGTGTCCCTGTGTTTTATTCCGCAACAGAAAGCCTTAAGCTTCAAAAACCGTTTGCTCCAGATTGTGTATTTCGAAATCTTGATGAAAACGAAAACAAGCACATCTTGAAAAAAAATGCTAATTCTGTTAATTTTTTCATATAATATAAATTCTGATTTTTTTTGAAGATGTTATTTCTTACTTCTGATTTTTTCCTCAAGATTGATCAGGACTGAAAAACATCATTATTATAGAGACGAACATCACTGTGTCAGATCATGAACAAAACATACATGTTTCTACCCGATCTGAACCATTTACAATATATCCTGCTTTAACATGTTTTTTCATGCTAGATATTCAAATTGTAACTCGCTGTTTCTAATATTTTATATGAAACGTGAATGGTTTTCGGAAAGTTCTGTTTACTTCGATATTTGTTTTAAATGTGCATAAAAATCTCACTTGTTAATAGTTAACATTCTATATATTATTAAAATAGGCCAAATTCTACGAAACAATAGCCATAAACTATGCGTTTGTTTTTTGTCCTTCCCTAGTTTAAACATGATATCTATGAAGGTCGAGCAATGTCAGAATTTGTAGTAATTCATTCCTGACTAATGTCGGAAGTCTTCGGTGCGAAACCCATACCTGAATATACCAAAACAACGTAGTATTGTGTTCATCCATTTCACTCTGTAAGCACGAAAAACCTAAATACGCCAAAATATACCCAAATACACTTAAATATCTTCAAAATCCCCGTTTATTCATCGCAGTTGATAAAATCAAATGTACACTCGGTGATTCTAATCTTCAATTTGCAAAAGTTTAGTAAGTGTGTAACCTAAAACATCAATAGAATGCATATCCATGTTTCCCAATATCAGAGACTTCTAGTTTTCTTAGTGCTGATGTGAAGCCATCAAAGAGGGGACGTTTTCCCCTAACATAGACAAAAGCTATCTTTTCATTACAATAAAATTGTACGACAGAGATAAGTAGTTCCATATTATGCAGTTATTTGCAGTACTAACTTTCTAGTGGTATCCTTTATTGAATATTATTTAGACTAGTTGACAATTAATAGATATCTCTAGTACACCAATTCCATGTATGGAAAAGGATGTCCAAAATGTAAAGGCGACGGATTCGATGTTGCTTCGATGAATATTACTTTCAAGTATAACAGTCCCATCAAACACACAAACGTAAAAAAGGCATGTTACAAAACATGAGTGTGTTATCAATCTTATTATGGAATTTGAAATTAGTGTGTTGAGATAGAAATTGTATTATTATTAATAACCCGGAACGTTTTCTTTGGGCGACCTATTCAAAGATAGACGGGATTCCTGGACATTACCCTTGTATTTTTTTTTTTTTTTTTAAAGCTTTATTTCCTTTTTAAACAACAGTGTAATGGTTAATACAAAAGTATCAATAAAGAACATGTTAACAAAGAATATAAGAAATAAAGTGACAAGAAAACTAGAAGTAAGAAAAGAAGCAGAGAAAAAGATAATGGAAAAAAGAAATTAAAGTTAAGAAAAAAGAGATAGTATAGGATGTGTTATTGTAAAGTTACATAGTCAAAATCATTGTGACATTATATTGTAAAAAAATAGAAGAAATGGATATATTCAATCTCACGATATAACTAATTTGCCATTTTCTTGAACAAGATAAAAGAAACTGATAGTTCAAAATGCAGCATGAATATATTTGAAGTGCAAAGGTCATGGGGGGGGGGGGGGTGTTAAAAAAAGGTAATCTTTAAAATCATCTAGCATTTTTGACACACAGCATTATGCCATCCCAATCAATTTGAGTTGCATTTTCACACAAATTATAACGGTACGTTATGTATTCTTTAGCTCCAACAAAACTGGGTTTTATTTCCTTCATTTTAGATTGATAAATGTAAAATTTAGTAAAAGTCATAATTTTGTTTAATGGTGTGTTTTTTGTGTCTATATGGCCTAAAATAAAGATTTCTTTGTTAACCTGTATCTCTTGTATATTTGAAAAAAATTGATTGAATTATATTTCTAGTAAAAGCACAGTTCCAAAATAAGTGACTAATGGTTTCTGTTTCTTTTTTGCAAAAAGTACACATTGGGTTGTTTTTAATTTTCATTTTATAAAGAAGATCATTTGTACCAATAATTCGATGGTTTATTCTGAATTGAAACCAGTGAATCTTGACATCAGTTGTTAATCTAAAAGGTAATGAAAAAACTTTTTGCCATTCTTTTCCTGAGTATTGTATGTTTAGCTTGGATGTCCATTGTGCTATAGATGATGGTTGGTATTTGTTCTGGTTTAATATCGTATACATGTTCTTTGCTCCTCTTTTGTATCTTAAAATATTTCTATACAAAGGAGGAATGAAATTTCTTTGGACTGGAGTCACAATCAAACAATTCAGATTTTCAACAGCTTTCATTATTGATTTATACATGCCTAAAAATTGTATTTAGTTTTAAACTCCTCATGAGAAATTTCTCACGTGCGTTAAATAGATCACCAATAAACAAAACTCCAACATCGAAAAAATCTTTATAAAACAATGTTTTTGAATCTATTTGAACATCTTTATTGTGAAAAATAGGATATTGGTTAAAATTTGTAACACACTTTTCCTGTTTAGTGAGATATGCCCTTGTAGATTCGAAAACATTTTTCCAAAATTC